>CM074492.1:29253895-29327251 GCA_037389245.1 Oryzias sinensis
GCTCAGGGCTTGTTCCTGAGCTGCCAGGATGAGTGCTTCAGTGCTGTCCTGTAGGCCAGCCCTTTCTAGCCATTGGTAGGACTTCTTGATATCAGCCACTTCAGTTATGGACCATGGGTGGTACATCCCATGCATGAGGATCTGTCCTCCAGCAGTGCATCCTCTGCTCTCCATTGCCTGGGACATTCACTGAGCACACTGTCAGTTGGGGCCTTGAGCTTGATATATTGAGCTCAATATATCAAGCTCAAGGCCCCAATTGAGATTGAGATGGTACAATACAATATAATACAATACAATACAAAATATATACACATATATTTATTTATATTGTACACCTTCTCATTCATAGAGTTTTCTTTATTTTCACGACTATGATAATTGTAGATTCACACTGAAGACATCACAATTATGAATTAACACGTGGAATTATATACATCACAAAAAAGTGTGAAACAACTAAAAATGTCATTTTCTAGGTTGTTCATAGTAGCCACCTTTTGCTTTGATTACTGCTTTGCACACTCTTGATAAGCTTCAAGAGGTAGTCACCGGAAATGGTCTTCCAACAGTCTGCAGGAGGAGTTCCCAGAGATGGTTAGCACTTGTTGGCCCTTTTGCCTTCACTCTGCGGTCAAATTCACCCCAAACCATCTCCATTGTGTTCAGGTCCAGTGACTGTGGAGGCCAGGTCATCATGTGCAGCACCCCATCACTCTCCTTCTTGGTCAAATAGCCCTTACACAGCCTGGTCGTGTGTTTGGGGTCATTGTCCAGTTGAAAAATAAATTATGGTCCAACTAAACATAAACCAGATGGAATAGCATGCCCATTCAAGATACTGTGGTAGCCATGCTGGTTCAGTATGCCTTCAATTTTGAATAAACCCCAACAGTGTCACCAGCAGAGCACCCCAACACTATCACACCTCCTCCTCCATGCTTCATGGTGGGAACCAGGATTTCTGCGTCGCACAAAGACACGGTGATTGGAACCAAAAATCTCTTTTTCTGTACTTAGCTACTTTTTTCAGTCTATTCAGTAGGACTATCAGCTGTGTATCCACCTGACTTCTGCACAACACAACTGATGCTCCCAACCCCATTTATAAGGCAAGAAATCACACTTAAACCTGACAGGGCACACCTTTGAAGGGAAAAACATTTCAGGTGACAACCTCTTGAAGCTCATCAAGAGAATGCCCAGAGTGTGCAAAGCAGTAATCAAATTAAAAGTTGGCTACTATGAAGAACCTACAATATAACATATTTTCAGTTGTTTTACACTTTTTTAAATGTAATTAAAATAATTCCATGTGTTAATTTACAGTTTTGATGCCGTGAGTGTGAGTTCATAGTCATGAAAATAAAGAAACTCTTTGAATGAGAAGGTGTATCCAAAGTTTTGGTCTGTACTGTATTTCTCAAATGTTCAATCTGTTCTTTTATGCGTTTTAAACTGATTGTGATTTGAACCTATAATCTTCCTTTGTTTCTTAGATTGAGAATTTTCACTGAATTATACTTTGATTTCAAAAAAGTTTTTCTGCTTTGTGAGTTCTCATGTGTCTTTTAAGATGAGATTTGCAACTAAAACTTTTATCACATTCTTTACAAGAAAAAGGCTTTTCTCCTGTGTGAGTTCTCATGTGCTTTTTGAGATTATAACTTTGACTAAATCTTTTATCACATTCTTTACAAGAATAAGGCTTTTCTCCTGTGTGAGTTCTCATGTGAGTTTTGAGACTTGATGTTTGACTAAAACTTGTGTCACATTCTTTACAAGTAAAAGGCTTCTCTCCTGTATGAGTTGTCATGTGTGTTTTAAGATGAGATTTACGACTAAAACTTGTGTTACATTCTTTACAGGGGTAAGGCTTCTCTCCTGTGTGAGTTCTCATGTGTTTTTTGAGACTAGCTATTTCACTAAAACATTTACCACATTCTTCACAAACAAAAGACTTTTCTCCTGTGTGAGTTCTCATGTGTCTTTTTAGATCAGATATTTGACTAAAACTTTTATCACATTCTTCACAAGCAAAAGACTTCTCTCCTGTATGACTTCTCATGTGTCTTTTAAGATGAGATTTACGACTAAAACTTTTATCACATTCTTTACAAGAAAAAGGCTTATCCCCTGTGTGATTTCTCATGTGTCTTCTAAGACTAGATATATGACTAAAACTTGTATCACATTCTTTACAATAAAAGGTATGCTCTCCTGTATGATTTCTCATGTGTATTTGGAGACTAGATCCGGGATGAAAACGTGTATCACATTCTTTAGAAGAAAAGGGTTTTTCTCCTGTATGAGTTACCATGTGAATTGTGACTTGAGACAAGTGATCAAAGGTTATACCACATTCTTGACAGACATAAGGTCTTTCAGACTTGGTTCTCATGTGGATTGACACATTGTGTGCAATTCCTTTTCTTTTACCCAACTCTACAAAGGTAGATCTTTTTCCTTTTGGAGATTGTTTGTGTTTCTTAACCAAAGATTCCTTTCTGTTTTTTTTTCTAGTAAACTCACTTTCTGACATGTGAGAGCTGTCCACACTTTGGACATGACTTCTGTCTTTTCTCTTCCTCTGATCTCTGTTCTGTGGGTCCATCTCTTCATCTGTAGTTGATGTTGATTCTGTCTCTTCATCTGTAGTTGATGTTGATTCTTCATGTTGGTTTCCTTCTTCATCCTGACTATCAGTTACATTAAAGCTCTGCTGATTGTTTAGATCTGCTTCACTGTTCTCATCTTCCTCATAAGTAGGAATCTCCATCAAGGTATCAGCCTCCTGCTTCAGATCAAGCTGATCTTCATCCTGACTGATACAGAGTTCCTCTGGTTCCTCTTTAATCTGTGGAGGTTGTGGTTCTTCATGTTTCACTCTGAAGTTCCTCTGCTGGTTGCAGAGATCCTCTTCAGTCACCCAATGCTCGGAGAGGACTGAAGGAACACAAACACAAGAAGGAACACTTTTATACTTTAAAAGACTTTGTATTGTTCAGCGTCAAGAAAAATATAAATCACCTCAAAAGTATGTCATCTTAAAATTTAATTGAAAAAAATCCCCCCCATTTTCTGAACTCACTGAATCCTAAAATCTATACCAGCTACTGTTGAGCAAAAACAAGGTACGCCCTGAACAAAATGCCAGCCAGTCGCTGGCAGGTTGCCAGTCCACCTGGGGACAGTGAGGACAGATGTCTCAGTGACCATGGGAAAAATGATGAAGAATCTGCTCCTGGCACTAAGAGATTAAAGAGGACTGGCTGAGGTAGAAGACCAAGTCCTGCTAGTTACAAGGCGTTTCACTGTGCAGCATGTGACATCTGATGCCCAGTGGCTGTAGTAGGAGGTTCCAGTTTCGGTCTCTGCAGTCGGCATGGGTGCATGCCGCGGGAGCTCCCTGTACCACTTTCATGAATGGTTTAGAAAGAAGGCAAGTGCTGTATCCCGCCATGTGCGTTTTCGAATTTGGGAAACGTAGCGGCTGCCACTCAGTAGCAGCTGTGGGTGCTGGCGAACGTGAAGAGGTAATTTTTGTTATGGACTCTCGCTCCGGATGTTGCTTCTTGACGGACTACCAGAAGAGTTCGGTTCCCCCCACCGGCTTGGAGACGTCCAGCCGTCGCCCACCGCTCTGTGCAGCTAATGGATCTGCTAACCCGCCTTTTGGGACCAAATGGACAACTGATTGTTTTCATGGACCTAAGTGTAAATAAAAATAAATAATACATTTTAGTTGTAAGGCACCTTTCTAGGAACCCAAGGTTCATAAAAGGTACATAAAAGTGAAAATAAAGTAAAATTAATAAAAGCAATATAATGTGCAATAAAAAAAAACATTTAAAATAGGCCAAGAATAACAAGTTATGGGAGGAAATGTACAAGTTGGGAAGTGAGTTTTTAGTTTCTTGGTGATTCATGAGAGAGAACCCATGTTTCTGCGGTCAGGAGGTAGTAAGTTCCAGAGCCTGGGGACAGAGAAGTTGAAAGCTCTGCTCCCCATAGTGACGAGGCGAACAGTGGGGACATCCAGATGAAGGGAGGAGGAGGATCTGATAGATATGAGGTTGTGGATGGATTTTAAAGTCAGAAGATGGATTTTGTATGTAATTCGGTGTGTGATTGGTAGCCAATGGAATGCTGCAGAACAGGTGTGATGTTTTGGATGGAAGGTGTTTGAGTGATAATTCTGGCAGCTGAGTTTTGAACATATTGTAGTTTTCGTTCAGTTCTTTTGTGGTAAACCAAAAAGAAGGCAGTTGCAGTAATCCAGGCGGGAAGTGACAGGACTGCGCACCTGGACGTCTGTGGAATGAGGACTGAGGTCCTGCTTGGGCAAGGCTCGGCTCCTAAGACTGACCTTGACACGTCCTCCGCAGAGTTGGTGTTTGGACAGCCGGTCCGAATTCTGGGGGAGTTTTTGTTAACCATTGTTCTATCCTAGGTACTTTAACGTTGAGAGTTGGGTCATCTAGACCCACTAGACAGTGCTCTGAACATTTTTTCTTCATTGATTTGTGATCTTCACTGGTGTCCATGAATTACATGAAATCTTCTAGGTTTCAAGGGGGCAACAACATCGAGTGTACTCCTGAGGGCTTGTAAGGCATCATTAACAAAGTGGTCATTTATACTAGGACTGATGCTATGGGAGCTTGTCTCAGAGTATTTTCTCAGAATATCACTAAGTACTGGCTGAACTGTGTGTTTAAACTCAGACACAGAACGGTCAGTTAAGGTTCTTCTAAGCTGCTTCTTATTCACTGGGGCAGAAGGATGTTCCAGTGTAAACTGGAAGGTAATCATAAAGTGATCAGAAATGATGGGGTTAAGAGGAAGGACACTCAGCTGGCTGATCTCTATCCCATGGGTTAGAACAAGGTCCAGGGTGTGCTTATGACAGTAAGTGGGTTCATTCACACTTTGGGTGAAACCAACATCATCTAATAAAGCTGCAAAAGCATTTCCTAGGCAGTCACTGGGGTCATCAACATGAATATTAAAATCCCCTAATATTAAAATTTGATCAGAATCTAAGACAATAGTCGATAGGAAGTCGGGAAACTCAGTTAGAAATTCTGAATATGGGGGGGGGGGGGGGGAATAAATAATTCTGAATAAAACAGGTTTTCGAGTTTTCCTGTTTGGGTGATTTAAAGAAAATATGACGTTTTCAAATGAATTATGAGCATTTTTAACTGAGCTGAAAAGTAAGCTAGACTGTGATATTACTGCCAAACCACCTCCTGATTTCTGATCGTCAGGATAAGTGTGTGTGTGTGTGTGTGGGGGGGGGGGTTGCTTCATTCAATCTAACAGTCATCCTGTTGGAGCCGAGTTTCTGTTAAGGCTGGAAGACTAAGGTTGTTATCAGTGATTAACTCATTGACTAATGCAGGGCTCGACATAGCCATTTGTCCGCTGGCCCGGTCCTGTTTTCGAGCAGTACGGACCACAAGACTTTATTTTTCACTTGTCCGCTCGGGCCACTAAAATATCTAACGGTTAATATATTTTTCACCTTTTTCAATAAAGTATATTTTGCGAAAACGTGTAGATTTACCTTGTCTTCATAATTTACTTTCTCTTCTAGTCCTGTGTTCAGACTTCAAGGGTTTCTATGGGAAACCTTTTATCACTCTTCTCCTTGTCTCCCACCTGCACGGGCGGCTTTCACTGCCGAGCCCCACCACTCTACTTTTTTTTCTTCAAACTTTATTGAATGTAACAATTCAATACAAAACAATGTTAAACAGCAACAAGGAAGGAACAAGCCAGTGGGTTTACATTTTACGCAGCTTTATTGAAACTGACACACAGATCAGCGCGCCCCTGGTGGTTTTTCACCGCGATGATCTAAAATCCGACACCGTCACTGAAGAGAGACTGAAGCATGTCAGAGATGTGGAAGACATGGCAGGAATAGTTAGGAATATGTTGGATGGAGTAATGGGTGGAATTAGTACTGTGGACAGCAAGATTTTTAATGAATGCATTGAAGATGAAACTGTATGCACTAAGCTTTAAGCTGAATGTCATAGAATCAAAGGCAACTCCAAATACCTGAATCTCAGACTAAATGCAGTGTAATGTCAAACTACTTCATTTTGTTTTTCTTTACAACACTGTAAGCAGTAATGATTTCTAGTTAGCTGAATGATCTCAGTAATTTAATTTTATTTATTTTTTCAATTATTTAATTTAATTAGGTAACTAAAGTAACTAAAAAGTAAATGTAACTTTGCAACAGTAACAAAAAGCAGAACCTCAAGGCAGTCAGAGCAAAAAAGTAAATAAAACGTCTTAACTATTGATTAGGAACAAATGTGAAATAGCAGTGATTAGAAGCAGCATGAAAACTTCTTAACTAGTGTTACCTACTACACTGCAGTGCTCTCTTCAAAACATCTGA
This sequence comes from Oryzias sinensis, assembly GCA_037389245.1. Lineage (NCBI taxonomy): Eukaryota > Metazoa > Chordata > Actinopteri > Beloniformes > Adrianichthyidae > Oryzias > Oryzias sinensis. The sequence goes on from CM074492.1 coordinate 29,260,317, forward strand.
AACAGACTAGAGCCGATTTAAGTTTGATATGCTCTATTTTCAGTAATTGAAAAAGTGTAGAAATAAGTGCTAGATGTCACCAGAATGTACGAAATTGCACCATGTTAAAAAAAATTTTTTTTGGGGGGGGGGGGGGGGGGCATGCCCCCGGACCTCCCTAAAGTTGCAAGCACCAGAGGAGCGGCGGGTCACGCTGTGTCAGGCCAGAAACTTTCAGGCAGGGCCAGTAACTTTCAAAAACTACTGGCCCTGTGGGCCAGTGCAAATTTCTGGGCTATGTCAACCCCGAAATGGATCGAATGTTTAATAAGCCGCATTTAATGACATCATAATTCTGCTTGAGAGAACTGCTGTCTGTCACTGTATGGTTTCTATGACACGCCACTTTCATTTGTCTTTCAGCACATAAGCTAAAGCTGGAACCTGCTTGACTTTCCCTGCATGGGTTTTGCACCAGCACTAACCCTAAGGGAGGCTCAGAGGAGCGTTTTACACTGCTGCTCTGTGTCTCGTCTCTGGATTGTCAGGTTAACAGACTAAGGCTAGCAGAAATGTTCCCAGAAAGAAGAGCGGCACCGTCCAGAGTAGGATGGAAGCCGTCTCTCCGCACGAGACCGGGCTTCCCCCAAAACGCGCTCCAATTATCCACAAAACCAACGCCGTTTTCTGGGCACCATCTAGAAAGCCAGCGGTTAAATGAAGAAAAGCAGCTGTACATTTCATCACTGACTAAGTTCGGCAGGGGACCAGAGAAAATGACAGTGTCGGACATCGTCTTAGCCAGTTTACACACCGAAGTTACATTTAACTTAACCAAAACCAAAACCTTCCTGCAACCAAATGTTGTACTTCCATAGAAATTGGAGTAAACCTCCTGGAGAAAAAAAACCCAACCCCCCCCACTAGCTGAGGTGAGATGGCTCATAAGGACCTCACCATGCCCCTCTCTGTTCCAGTCCACCTCCAGACTGGGATCACTGTGGGTCTCCTGAAGAAATAAAACATCCAGGTGTTTGGCCCTCATAGTCTCAAAGAGTAGGGCTCTTTTTAAGGGTTCTCTGGCACCATTAACATTTAAGCTGCCCACTTTAAAGGAATCCATCAAATAAATGAAAAAAAATAAGCAAAGCAACAAACCCATCATGAATTTAAAAAAACAAGTTGTCGGACTTTCTGCATCTGTTTCCTCGGTCTGTATCTTCCTGACAGGTCAGACTCAGCCCTGTGTTTGATGAGGTGCTTAGCAGACACATAAAAAGCTTTCAAGTCAGGGAAAAATGAGGCAATGTGCAGCTTCTTCAACCCTTTAGTTTGTTGCAGAAAAAGTCTGAACATCTGAGCAGGATCCAGCTTTATGCCCTAACTAGCAGACAGCAAAGAGCTGCCCTGAGACAGTTCACTGCAGCATCCAGCGAGGGATCAGCATCCATCACTGTCACTGCCGTCAGACACAGCCGCTCCTCCCGCTGAGACCACCAGTCTCAGGAGAAGAAGAAGAAGAAAAAGAAGGAGGAGGAGGAGAAGGAGGAGGAGGACTGAAGTACTTAGGGTCACCAGTCCAGAATAACACAAATTTACTTTCAAAAATATGTCACAGGGTCAAAGGTATATACATTCTTCTTCACAGACCGGTAATTTGTTAAAAAAATATATTTAAATTTGTTATGAACTCCTGCTGCTCTAAAGAAATTATGTCCTAGAACAGGGTTCCCCAACCTTTATTGCACCACGGACTGGTGTGATGTCAGACAAAATCTTCACGGACCGGTAATTAATGACAGGCAGATTATTACTGTAGCAACGCTGCAGGGAACCAGAGAGAGAGCTTTTATTTTGACACGCTAAACATTGTACATCGCACAGGTCTCATCATCCTCTCCCCTTCCCACACTTATGGTGCAAAAAAGAAGTTAACACAACAGGAAGAAATAACTAAAAAACAAACAACAAAACAGCAAGATGTAAGACACGTAGGCAAAAAGAAACAACCATGCTCAACCCTATTTTGACCAGAGCAGTAAAGCGGATTGTATCCCACAATTCCCTGTGTTGACCCTCCAAGTGGCGAAGCAGTTTTGAGGGCTTCATTGCCTCATTAGAGAGCCGGTTGTCACATATCATGCATTGTAAGCTTAGTTTGTGGGAATCTCCCGTTGGGAAAAATCTGTATTTTGAGTAGGACTCCTGATACTGTCTATTAAATGTAGCTTTATTTTTTTGGAAGTCGCAGGCTCACCTTCTGTCTCCTGGCTGGGCCTTTTCTTTGGAGTGATATTTCTGTGTGCCACCACGTTGCACACAAAACTTTCTAAGTTACAAATGAAAATATTAAATATTTGCTTTTCAATATTTTTTTTGCTTTCAATTTTTTTTTGCATTCAAAAACGTTTTCGCGTTTTCAAAACACGTGTTCACATGCGTTGTGTCAAATCTCGCTTTTTTCCTATCTTTGATTTTGCCGAGTTACGTTTCAGTTTGACGTGACACAGCTGCCATCAAACAGCTGCTAATTGGTCCAGATTCTAACCAATCAAGTGTTTCTGTCTCATATTGATGGTGCTTGGAGGCAGACATGGACTTTGGCATCAGTTCTGTTTGAACGAGATTCTGCCGTTTTCAAATATTCTGGCCCGTTTCTCTCAAAGTAAAACCCAGAAGTAGCAGCAAAGCTGCTAAAATCAAACAGTTTTGTTTTGTTTATGTCAATGTAGTAACCAACGTGTTTAAAATGTCTGCAGCAGAAAAAAAACGTCAGAGCCCTGACTCCGTCCAGCCGGAAGGAACACTTTTTAAGATTTGTATCTGAACTATTGTTTTATTTTAATCAATAAATGTTGAAATATTAAGAGAAAATAGCATTTTTTAAATAATTTTTTTTAGACAAATGCTCACAAGTTCTAAAACAAGAGACACTGTGAAAATGAGCATAAAAGTTAAAAATGATTCTTCTCTTAAATACGTTGTGTCTGCTCTGGTAAGCCATTATTATTTTTTGGTCAATTTTCCAAAATAAAACATCTTTCAGGTTCCAAAATAAATAAAACGGAAGTAATGCAAATTGTTTCTTCTTTCTGTGTGGCCTGGTACCAAATGACACAAGGACCGGTACCGGTTCGCTGCCCGGTACTAAATGACCCACGGCCCGGTACCGGTCCGCGGCCTGGGGATCGCTGTCAAACAAAACAACAGAGTTTTTTAATTTAGGCTAAAAACTGTTTTATCATAATTAAAGACCACTGGAAAAACTTTTACAACAGATCATGAGATGTTTGCAGTGGGACTTTAAACACTGAAACATACGAGTTGACCTTAGTGAATGTGCAGTAAAGATGCTGTAGCAGGAGGAGTATAACAATTAATCAAATAATCCATTAATTGATTTCTATTCCTATGAACCAACCAGATCAATGTGGCTGACGCAAGTTGTTAATTTCATGGAATCTACCTATACCATACAGAATCCTTTCAAAATAAGATCAAAATCGATATATCGAAAATACATTTAGGATTGGGTCATGGTAGGTGTATGTAAAATGATCAAGTACATTCCAGAGGACAACACACACACGTGATGCAGCAAAAACTCATCAATCGATCATTCCAGTCCAATGGATGGAAACAGACATGTGACCATACAGTGTGGTAGAATGTTCTAATAGTGTTCCATTTGTGTCATTTTGATGTGGAAAAACAACAATGGGCTGAACTTTAGGAAACTAAAATGAGTATGCATTTGCCATTCATCTGTGTTTACTTGATTGTTTGTACACATATTTTATTTACATTTGATTATCTTTCAAGAACTTTAAGGAATCTGGAAAACTTCAGCTGCTCTGTTCAGTACCAGGAATTTATCTCTGAGTCACACTGGGTAAAGTTTTGGCTAAAGATGTCCTGGATTCATTTTAGGTCAGTGAATCGGATCTTTCAAAATGAAACAATACTGACTATGACTCATATTATCAACCACAAATTATGACATGAAATGAGGTGTTAAAACAAACTGTTAATCCTCTATGTAGCATCCATTGCATGCAAGCTTTTCTCCAGAGTTTTACTATCATCATTTTCATATTTTTATTCTAACTTTTGACTTTACTGGTAACCAGCATCAAAACCTTCAAGGTTGATGGTGAGTTAACCAAAACTAAATTCTATGGTTTATTTTTACTAAGGTGGGCTATAAGTTAAATCGCCTGTTCCTGAAGGCCAACATGGAAAATAATGTACATTTTGTGAATCTTTATAGTTTTTTGAAAAGAGTAGAAGTATTTATAAAGGTGGGCAGGGGTCACAGTGTTAGCAAACCATTATGACCGTTGTTGAAGTGAACATACCGACAGCATGGAGCTGACGCTCAGTCCCACTGACCTGCTGACATGTGAGAGCTGTCCACACTTTGGACATGACTTCCGTCCCTCCTCTTCCTCTGATCTCTGTTCTGTGGGTCTGTCTCTTCATCTGTAGTTGATGTTGGTTCTTCATGTTGGTTTCCATCTTTATCCTGACTATCAGCTACATTAAAGCTCTGCTGATTGTTTAGATCTGCTTCACTGTTCTCATCTTCCTCATAAGTAGGAATCTCCATCAAGGTATCAGTCTCCTGCTTCAGATCAAGCTGATCTTCATGCTGACTGATGTAGAGTTCCCCTGGTTCCTCTTTAATCTGTGAAGGTTCTGGTTCCTGCAGTTCCTCTTTAATCTGTGGAGGTTCTATTTCCTGCATTTCCTCTTTAATCTGTGAAGGCTCTGGTTCCTGCAGTTCCTCTTTAATCTGTGGAGGTTCTGGTTCCTGCAGTTCCTCTTTAATCTGTGGAGGTTCTGGTTCCTCTTGTTCCACTCTGAAGTTCCTCTGCTGGTTGCAGAGATCTTCCTCTTCAGTCATCCAATGCTGGGGGAGGACTGCAGGGACACAAACACAACAAGGAGCCTTTTATACATTTCCAGGTTTTTTAGATTTTGTGAAAAACCAATAAACTAGGTAATCATTGGAGAAAATGTCAGAGGAGTCTGGAGAACCTGTAGAGAAAAATAGAAAATAAATATATATGCCTTTAAATTTTAAAATAAATGTGTCAATCATTCCTTCAAACTGTCAGTTAATGAATAAAATCGTAAATCAATATTTTTTTCATACACACACACATATTTATATATATCTACACACATATATAATAGCCATTAATAACACCCCATTACAATTGTCAGAAAACCTAAAGTGTCCTTTCAGAATCAACATTTTCTGTGAAATACTAGACTACAAAATTCATCCACAAAGGCCCATAAAGGATGATGGCCCACTGATTTCAAACAAGATACCGGTATGTTAATTTACACACAAAAAAGTAATTTACTAACAAATTAATTCAAGCGCATATTTCAGAAATGAGTACACCCCAGTCATAGACTTAGGAGAAAAGCCAAACTTAAGACAACAAAATTCTAGTTAGCAGACATTCAACCACAGGTGAGTCTAATGCTTCCTTTAAGAGGTGTACAGCACACACGTGACTAGAAAAGTGCATTACTTAACAAAGAACAGCCCGTCCCATTTCATGCTGTCAGCAATGGTTCCCCATGGAAATGAAATGTCACAAAATCTGACAAAGGACAAAAAAGGCGAGGGCTCCAAGAAAATCAGCAAAGCCTTACATATCAGTCAAAACACTACAGCAAAAGTGATCCAAAAATGTAAGAAAGATTGAAATTCAACCATCTTATAGAGATGTCCAGGCTAACATCAGGACAGGAGCGTCTTCTGATGAGATGGGTTGAAGAAAACTGCCATGCAGGTTCACTGCAGTTAGCTAAAGCGGTAGAACGCCAAATTGGCCACACTGTTTCCTGTAACACCATACGGCGCACACTGCAGAGCAGGGGTGGGAAAACTACGGCCCATGGGCTGGATCCGGCCTGCCTTCATGTTTTGGTCCGGCCCACTAGACAATATCAGAGACGTGTGGGGGGGTTTTTGGCCACACGATCAAGACCTGCACAGAACTTGACATTTTATTCCATCCTTCTGCAGTCTGTACAGAATGGTCTAAAATCTCTGTCAAATAGAACAGAAGACAGTATTCCCTTTCTATGTCGCAGGTCATTTTTCCTGGTTTAGCTCATTCTTTTAGGCCGCATTTAGGCCGCATTTACACTGCAGGTCTTGATGCCCATATCCGATTTTCTGACTATATCCGATTTTTTTGACGACCCGCTTACATCATCTTTTAAAAGTGACCCGTATCTGATTTTTGCATTTACACTATACAATGCTGAAACTATCAAACGTAGACGTTCTGAGGACTACGTAGCAGTATTTCCGCCTTCCGCGGACCTCTTTCGGACTTTTGTGATTGCGGTTGTCATGGAGACAAGGCAGCGACAGAAGGAGGTGTTGCCTTGGGTGCTTCTGAGGGGATGGGCGGGAGAGGAAAAGAAGGAGGGCTGCTTGGCTCTCTGAGTTTTGAATGAGGAAGTGTTTGCAGACGTGCTGTACTAACAGTTTGATCCAAGTGTTGAACCTTTCCTGCGCGATGACTTCTCTTTTCTGACCGTAGTCAGAAAAACACAAGAGATTTTCTCAGGGTTCACTTTTCCGTTCTGAACCCTCAGCCTCAAGAGTGGGTTAAGAAAGACTCCAAAACTTTTGGGGGAGACACCTTATTTTTAATTTACGGTTCTCCGACACTCCCCCGCTCCGTGCTCACACCCCCCCTCTCTCCTTACACACACACACACACGCAAGCACGTGCGCGCGCTCACACACACACACGGTCCCCATCATACACGCCCCCCAAAGAAATAAACGGCTTCTAGCCTGTTCCAGATCAACGGTGTCCCGCTTGATTAGTTACCGTTTGCGTCCGGACTGGTATAACAGCGGTTTCCAACTACGGTCTGAAGCCTGAGGCTGAAAGGTAACACGCTGACAGCAAAATCAGCACAAAAAGCATCTTAATAAGTCATGTGATCTCAGTTGGTGGTGTTCTGATTTGCCGTCAATGACGTACGACTCGCATTTACTGGGGAATATCCGATTTGTCTGCTTACATGGCACACGCAAATGCACGTATCCGATTTGTTTCCGATTTATTTGAGAGAGGCCTGTATCCGATCTGAAAAAAACGGAATCCATGCGCTTTTTTCCTGCTTACACGTTCACCGGTCATATCCGATCTGTGCCGCATGAGAGGAAAAAAAATCGGAATTGGGTCACTTGAACCATGCAGTGTAAGGCCGCCTTTACACTGCATGGTTCAAGTGACCCAATTCTGATTTTGTGGAAATAAATCGGAAACGAATCGGATACGTGCATCAGGGTCGTCCCTGATGAAGGTGGAAGACATTCCACTGAAACATGTCGGTACGTTTTACATTACAAAACAAACCAGTGTCTGATAAAAAATAATTTAAATATGCAGTATAATTCTATAGACACAATGAACCTCTTTGAATCCGTACTTAAAGCCGTTGGGGCAATTGGCTCTAAAATGAGAACAAAAGTTTTGCCATAAAAAATCTAAAATGTACTGTTTTAAAAAAATGTTGTCAATCCATGTTTTCATCCAGATTCCATGTCATTTCTTTCTCACTCCACGCATCTGCTTCTGGTCCGGCCCTTCTATCAAATTTTAATACCCTATATGGCCCGCGAGTCAAAATATTTGTCCACCCCTGATGTAGAGGAGTGGCATGTGTGGTTATCATCCATGAAGGATGCCTCTCCTAGAGCCCATGTACAAAAAAGGTCTAGACATGCCTAGAATTTGCTAGGGCCCATGTTGAAAAAGATTAAGACTACTGGGACTCAATACTCTGGAGGGATGAGACAAAGATCCCCATTTTTGGAACTAATGGTTTTAAAACTGTATGGCGTTACAAAAGTGAGGATTTGAAAGAAAAATACCTGGTGCTTACAGTGAAACATGGTGGTGGCAGTGTCCTTATAAGGGCTGCATGAGTACTGCTGGAATACTGCAGCATTTCATTGATGGTATCATAAACTCAACAATCTACTGCTCTTTACTAAAGGAGAAGATGCTGCCATCACTTCATGCACTTGGTGGTGAAGCTCTTTTCCAACACGACAATGGTCCAAAACACATTTCTAAAGCTATTGTTGCATTTATAAAGAAGAACACAGTGAAGGTGATTGAATGGCCAAGAATGTTTCCTGATCTGATCTGAACTCAGTCCAACACCTGTGGGGAATTCTGAAGAACAAGTTGAGCATCACTCTCCATCCAGACTCTAAAAGAGATATTTCTGAAAAATGGAAAAAGATAGAAGTTACAATATGTTGCCAACTTGTTCATTCCATGCCTAGAAGTCTTGGTGCTGTCCTTAAAAATCATGGTGCTCATACAAAATACTAGATGTGGTAGTTTTTGTTGCAGTGTGAATTCATTGTTACTTCAATCAATTGAGGTAAAACTGAAGATGATGTAATCTAAGTTAGATCATTAATCTTAATTTCCTGTTATGGAGTTAAAGAAGTGTTCAATAAACTCATACGCGTGGAAAGTTTGAAAATGTTTCTTTAGGTGATTGAGCTTCTAATTAAATTAGTACATTTTAAAAGGGTGTACTCATTTACGCTGAGCACTGTACTTTATTTTGCAGCTTTTGGGAGTTTATTCTCATATTTGGGGCAGCAGTGGCTCAGGTTTGTATTTATGTTGATGTCTTACATTTTAGTTTATGAAGTATCTATGAACGCTGGAAAAACTAATGGGTTTTTTTGACTGGGTTTTTGGATTTATATATAAATTTTTAAAAATGAAAGTATTTTTGTTTTAAACAAGTGATTAGGGTTGTGCCGATGGACGAGACCATAAACGAGGGTTTATTTCTGAATAAATACAATAAATCAACACCAATGTGTTTGTAATTTTATTATTAATAAATCAGCAACGTTTTCCATGATCAGAACACATCAGATTCATAAATAGTCTTTGTAAACGGTTCATATTTAATACGTCTTTACTTAGACAAATAGGTGTCATTTTCCGCGTTATATAGAAGTAGTTCCCCTCCAGACCAGGTGGTGGCGGTAACGCGCCATTTTGTTTTCGTGTCAAGCGCGTTATGAACAACACCCAAAAGAGAAAAATAGTGAGCGCGGCGTCCGAATTGCTTTGAAAATTCAGACAACTATATAGAGAACTATACAGTGCGGCATTATATAGGGTTTTAGTAGTTAGGGGTTAGGGTAGTAATTCGGACAAAGCCTTTGATTTTATTATTTTGGCTCAGGTGTAGCAACGCCCCTCTGTCTCCAGCAATGATCTGATTGGTTCTGTAAACCACATTCACACCTCTGCGTGACACTATACTAGCTTCGGTTCCCTGATTTCCCATCATGCCTTTATTTATGCTCTAACAATAGCTAACAACCCCAAATTACCACAAGCGGTGAAACAAGAATAGCAGCAACACCGGAGCTATTCAACCGCACAGTTTGGATCCAGATAGCAACTCAGACGAGGGAAAAACGACGTTCATGGATCTATTTGTCTGCAGGCGGATACAGTGAACAAACCTGCAATGTGTAGCTGAAGCTGCGGGTTCCAACTGACATCCAGCAGTCTGCGCTGACGACAGAGCTCCTCGTCGTTCTGGACGATGGTTCCTTCAGCAGCAGAAAGTTGTTCTCTGACAGAACCTTCCTGAGGTTCTGAAGACATGGTTCCTGCTCCGATCTTCAGCTCCAACTCCCACAAACACCGCCGTCCTCTTCACTGCAGCTCCGATCGGTCATCTGCTAGTCTCACAATCACAGCAATCCACGTTGTCTTTCCGTTCAACACTTCTTCACTCATTTACGACACTTTGGAAAATGCTGAGAGTTCCCACACGAACCACGTATCGTCCTTTCTGTCCAAAAACCTCACAAACGTCCCAACAAAACACCACCGACCTCTGAACACAAGCTAACGCTGCTAGCCTGCTAACAAGCTAACGCTGCTAGCGCCTCGCGATGTTTACTTCCGGGTCACGTGCAGAAACGTAATTAAATAAATATATACAGCTTAACTGGATCTCAATGTTGTCCAAAAAACCTTTCAGTATTTTTAAAACAGTTTATATACAGGATATAATAAAAAAAATCAAAACAGAAAAAACAAGAGCTGTTGTGACGTCATCACACTGTATCTAATTCCAATGTTGAGATTTGAATACAAAACTCATCAGAGACTAAATAAACCTGATCTCATTTGTTTATTGTATTCCTAAACTACATTAATGGAAACAGAAATTTCTTGAGTGAAGAACTAAAATGAAAGAAAATTTAACAGCAAAAAGACAAAAAACTTTTTCTAAATTAAGACAATAATTATGTGTATAAATCAGTTTTAAACTGTAGTAAATAACAAAAGCAAGCAATATTCTCATAATTCCTATAACAGTGAGAAAAAATAGAGAGATTTCCTCAATTTAAGTCAAGTTAGATAAGCACATTTGTAAAGTGTAAAAATGGAATATGACATAGTAAAAGAAAAGTCAAAAAAATTAAGGATCTTTGGAATGCAACATTTTTCAGCGACAATCTGCAAAGATTTTAAAGCTATTTGTGACTTCCTCAAAGATGCGTTCAGTAAAAAACTGTTTGGAAAAGATTTTTTTTAAATCTCTGAATATTTCAGGATTGGACAAAATCAATACTTAATCTTTTTTTTATTATTTTGTTTTTTCATCTTAATAACTAGTTAAATCTCACACATAGTTTCTATAAAAAGATAAATTCTAGCTGTATTTATTGAAGCCTCTTTCCTTTTTCCAGGTCTAAGAGTTTAAATGTCTAACAGACTGAAAAATATCGTCTCTTTTTAATTCTTGCAGATTATTGTTGTTTTCCTCTTGGCTTCTCCCATCAGGGGGCACCATAGCCAATCATATTTCACCGATCCGGTTTGGCATCTACTCCTATAAAATTCTTTGTATAAGGTGAAGACTGAAAATAAAGAAGGTAGTTGTTAGTGAAAGATCAACTTTCTGTCTGGTCAGTCTTTCCAAGAAAACCAGGGGGGTATTCCAGAAAGCAGGTTATGCTAGTTACCACGGTAAGTTTGAGGCTAAAGATGCGGATAACCTCAGCTTTCGGTTCCAGAAACAGAGGTCTGTGTCAGGGTATGTCAAGTTGCCGTAGCAACTCATGCTCTGAACATAACCTGGGGGGTATTCCAGAAAGCAGGTTATGCTAGCTCCCACGATATGTTTGAGGCTAAGGAAGTTGATAACCTCAGCTTTCAGTTCCAGAAATGGAGGTATGTTTCAGGGTAGGTCAAGTTGCCATAGCAACTCATGCTCTGAACATAACCTGGTCGGGAGCAGGTTTAGTTGAAGCTTAGTTTGTTTACAGAGAGGTGAAGCAGCATGGCGTGTCCATTTGAAGATGATTTAGTGGATGAAGAAGCTCAGATAATACTTATTCCACCGTGAGAGGGTGATAAGATCACATATGGATGTTGGAAAGAGAAACTTTTTACTTTGATCTAACTTAATTATTTGCTTCAGTTAAGATAAATCCTTTTTTTGTTAGGTCACCTTAAAAATAACACGTAGTTTTCAGACAATTATTTTCCTTTCGTTCAAATTAATTCAATTAAGTATGTGTAACTTTGATGCTGCTGTTAAATCGACAACGCAAGGGATTCTGGGATATCATTCCCTTTGCCTGTCTGGACGGATTTAGGTTTAAGTGTGGGTTTTTTACAAAATGTGTTTAGTTGTATAGCTGTTTTACTGTGTTTCACCGTGTTTTGCCGAGCTATTTTGTCCTACTATGCTTACGTCTCTGCACCATGAGTGAGAGTAAAGGAAAGGATGATGAGTTTATATACCACCCCTACCTCCTTAATGTGTTAGGACATTGATGGAAAATTCTTTAATGAATTTTTTCACTCCATGCATTTTTTCCATTCTTTTATTGTTATAAAAATGAGCATATCTGCCGGCTCAAATTTAGACATATGAAAGTTCAAGAAATATAAGTTATTAAGATGGAGAAAAGATTAATGGAGTAATGTGACATGTAGTTAGATAAATACGTAAATTTGAGTTGTATAAACAATTATTGAGTTTGAATAAATTTAACTAAATTTTTAAGTTGTTTTTCAGCCGTGTTACTTTTTTGATGGACTTATAATTTTTATCCGCCGTCATTAAAATCTCAGACTCCGTCTCACTTCCGTCAAGTGTCGCGCTTTCTCGTTTTTACTCTCCACGCGTTTCCATGGTGATTCCAGAAATCGGCGATCTATTGAGAATGTCTTTATGTACCGTGCGTTAACCCAGGGTTACCAAGTCGAGCGTAATTACACTAACTCATACCGACATACCCAGAGTAAGCAAGTTCAGGTGGATTTCAGCCAGAGTTCAGGTTTAAAGTCAGGGGAGTTTAAACATACTTCCTGGAATACCCCCCTGATGAGATGTGCCAACCCAAACTTTTGTCATGAAAATACAAGCTCCATGACGTCACTGCTTTCTCTCTGTGTCCGGCTGCTGACTGACGCACACACACGCACCAGGAGCAGACTGTGTTAGCGGCAGAGACGAGGGTTTTGTGATGGTTGTGAACTTCTGATGAGTTTCCACAGCTTCTCAGGACTACATAGCAGCATGTCCACCTTCTGCGGTCCTCCTCCTGACGCACCGCGGACAAGCTTTGTTCTTCGGACCGCCAGCTGCCTTCGCACAGCGGAGAGCGAAGCTCCGATGATCGAAGGCAGAAATGCTGCTGCGATCTGAGAAACCATCATATGAATTTGTCTTTCCAGTGGTGTCCAGAACAAAATAAAGACTGATGTAATTCCCACATATTTATACATTTATTTGCAGCTTCGCGGTGAATTTGCTGTTTGATTTATTAAGATCCAGGAATCCAGGTTTGAGCAAGCCAGGTCCAGCGGTTTGTGAACAGGACCCGGTTTTAGGTGATCTTAATGTGAAAAATGCAGCAGAATGTTCCTTTAGTGCCCTCACCAATCAGAAGCTGTGAATCGCAACCCAACTTCTTCAGCGTCGTCTGACCGCACGGATTTAAAAACATATGATCGAGCAGTCCCTAAAATATAATCATAACTGTAATAAAAGCACATTATGAAGATAGTCTCCTGCAGCTTCGCGCTGAGTGAGTGTTTTGGTCCAACCAGCAGCGTTTAGCATGGAGAAATCTGCTATCTGTTGATGGAGCTCCAGCTGTCATCAAACAGCAAATTCACCGCGAAGCTGCAAATAAATGTGTAAATATGACGGAATTACATCAGTCTTTATTTTTGTTCTGGACACCACTGGAAACACAAATTCATATGATGGTTTCTCAGATCGCAGCAGCATTTCCGCCTTCAGCGATCATCGGAGCTTCGCGCTCCGCTATGCGAAGGCAGCTGGCGGTCCGAAGAACAAAGCTTGTCCGCGGTGCGTCAGGAGGAGGACCGCAGAAGACGGACATGCAGCTACTTAGTCCTGAGAAGCTGTGGAAACTCATCAGAAGTTCACAACCATCACAAAGCCGTCTTCTCTGCCGCTAACACAGTCTGCTCCTGGTGCGTGTGTGTGCGTCAGTCAGCAGCCGGACACACGGAGAAAGCAGTGACGTCATCGCCCCGCCTCCCCTCTGCTAATGCTTTTTCGAAATGAATATTGCGACAATGTTCCCAGGGTGGATTTGAAAATGCAAATGCAATCCCCTCTTTGCATTTTTGTTTTAATTATGACACAGAATAAGCGGTTTGAAGTATAAAATGAAAAATCATTTTGAAATATTGCTATTTCATTTTAATTTTGAGGCATTTGATGCAGCTACATTTTGAAAATTAAAAAGCATTTCTGTTAATCCATTTTAATTGACAAATTAGACATTTCTAAATGAATTATGCTACACATTTACCAAAGAACGTCTTGAAAATGAAATGTCAAATACCATTTTCTTTTTAATTTTAATTAAGTGACAGAATAAGCTGTGTTGAGGAAGGAAATGAAAAAGCATTTTGGTGGTTTGCTTTTTCATTATATTTTTGAGTCAAAAAATGCAGCTTTATTTCGAAAATTAAAAAGCATTTCTGGTTTTGACTTTGCTTGTTATTTATGCTACATAATCGCTTCCATACAGAACAGGTCCCTGGAGGGAATTGAGAAATAACACAGAAAATTAAATATGAAGTTTGCATGACGTCTGGATGTTTATTTTCATAACATCCAGTTGAGTAAAAACAGACGTTAGTTCATAAGATTTCTCATGAAGCATTAAAAATCTCAACTTTCCTTTGAATATTCATCATCAGAAATGTTTTTACGTCATAGTTTTGGATTTTTCCACTATTTTAAACCTATAACTAGCTCTAATGTCCGTCTGTTCTCAGAGCTTCATGGCTGCTGCTCAGAGCTGCTTTCTTCGTGTTTATTGAGAATTCATGTATTTACCGTTAAAATTGTGGGATTTAGGTTTTTCATTCTGACTGTTCCTTATTTGAGAGTTTTAGGTTTTTATTTGTTGCTATTCATCACAGTCTTTGCTGGGACCTACAATAGTTTTTTAGGAGAATTTTGTCATTTAGTTTTCTCTTAACTTACTTTTTATTCTTTTTGTTTTTTGACTTATTAAAAGACTTTTAGCTGCAGTTTAATAATTTTAACCAAATGTATCTTTATATAGAGTCAAATATTAGAAGTAATCATTCGAGACACAAAGGTTTGATTGAATTTCTGAGAAAGACAAAAACACTGGGAAGAAAAGGAATGACATGGATTGTGTTGGTCGAGAGGTGGAATATTTCCCTTCCAGACCAGCTCGAGGCACTTATCCAGCATGATGCTGTTTGCTAACCGCCAATAAACCACAGAAGAATAATATCATGAGGCGGTAGCAGCGTTAGCTTATATTGTAAGGACAGTGGTGTTTTTTTTCAATCTGTTAGACGTTAACACTCTCAGACTTAGAAAAAGCAAAAAGCCTTTAATTGATATTTTTATAAAAACTAAACATTATATTTAACTAGTTATTAAGATGGAAAACCATAAATAAAAAAAACACAAATAAATATCTAAAAATATTAAATGTTTATTTTCTCTTAACCTGAAATAATCTGTGATTTTAAAAAATCGTTTCCAAACAGTTTTTTTTAAATAGAACGAGTATTTGAAGAAGAAATAGAAACAAGAAAAAGTTTTAAAATCTTTGAAGAATGTCGGTGAAACATGATTGCATTCCATAGATCTGTAACTTTTTTCGCTTTTCTTTTATTATGTAACATCTCAGTACTTAATTTTGTTTATTTGCAAATCTAATTTGACTGTAATTGAGGAAACCTCATGATTGTTTTATTCCCTGTAAAAATTATTTCAAATTTATGACTCGTCTTTCTTATTGACTACAGTTTAATATGAATGTGTACTCATACTGTACTTGTTTTCTTTGGAAACAATGTTTAGGGTCTTCTAGCTTTTAAATTTTCTTGATTTAATTTTTGTTTCTTTTTCACTAAAGACATTTCTTTATCCATTACTTTAATTAAGGAATACAATAAACAAATATAATATGGTTTATTCAGTCTCTGATGCGTTTTGTGGTCAAAATCTGAACGTTGTAATGAAAAACAGTGTGAAGACGTCACAACAGCTCATAAAGTTTCTTCGAATTTCTTTTTTGATATTCTTTTCTTTATAATCTCCTTGATTGAAACTGTTTAAATATCGGAAGATTTGTGACATATATTGAGGTTCAGTTACGCAGTTTATACGTTTCTTCTCAAATAAAGTTTTTGCGCATCAGCATTCCACAAACAAGCTCTTCTTTCATGGGCACTCCTGTACAAACACAACTTCTCTCCCCATAACTTCTTTATTTGGAACAACAACTTTTATTATACAAGAATAAATCTTTATTTTTTCCACATTGGTTTAAGAAAAAAATTCTACTGGTGGGCCAACTTTTTGACACTAACGGGCGTTTATTAAGGTATACAGAATTCAACACTAAATATAATCTGGTTGTGACTCCTAAAGAATATGCCATTGTGTTTGATGCTGTTTCCAAAGAAATATGCCAAATGTTTAAAATGACTGTTACAAATGAAGAAATGCCCTCTATGGATGCAACTGACACCACCACAGGAAAAATATGTTTTACCCCTACCCACAAGAATATCAACAAAAAAATATGTGTATTGTTTCAAAGGGATGTAATTTCTGTACCATGTACTAAAACCTACTGGAGACGTTTTGTTCCTGACAGTATTTGGAAGAAAGGCTGGAGTGTCACCCAAAAATTTATGATAAATAATAAAATGAAAGAAGTTTCCTTTAAAATAATTCACAAAATTTACCCCACCAATCAATTCATGTTAAAATTCATTAAAACAATAGATCCTAATTGTACTTTTTGTAAAGAATATCCAGAAACTATTAATCATCTTTTTTGGAATTGTACTATAGTTAGAATGTTTTGGAAAAGGTGTTTACAATTTATTAAAAATCACATTCACCACAACTTTATTCTAAAGTTTGAGTATATAATTTTTGGCTTTCATAATAAAAACTTGGACTCAAATAAAAAACTCATAAATAATCTTATTATTATTTTTGGCAAATTTTATATTCATAAATGTAAATTTTCTTCATCTTCTATTTTTTCCCCTGTTTTAATGAAACAGATTGAATTATATATCAGTAACATTTCCAAGAGTATTAATCAGAAAGCTGTATGTCTGTATGAAAGTTGCAGAGACCTGAATATTTTTATGTAAAATGTATGTATAAATGCTCCCCTGGTGTAGTGTATTGGAGTTGTTATACACTTTGTGTCCACAGGTGTCGCTGTGAGATTTGTGTTGTACTGTTGTGGTGCAGTAAAAGACAGCTAAATAAACAGACGGTAAAACTGAACACTTGACTCCGTTCACGTCGTATATTACATGGTGTCAGAAGTGAAGAAACTTAGAAGGAAAGAGGAAGAAAATGGAGCAGATGAAACCACCGACTTCACTAAGTCTAGAAGGAAATCTAGCGGAAAATTGGAGGGTCTGGATCCAGAGATTTGAACTTTTCCTTGTCGCCAGCGGAATCGATGAAAAGTCCGACGCGGTGAAAAGAGCCACATTCCTGCACGTGGCTGGGGACGAAGCAATTAAGGTATTCAACACCTTTGACTTTGATGAAGATGTCGATGACTACGATGTGATGAAAGAGATGTTCAGGCGACATTGTGAGCCAAGAAAAAATGTGACGTATTTGAGACACCTGTTCTTCACACGCCTGCAAGGAAAATCAGAAACTGTGGATGCATATGTGACTGATTTAAAAAATAAAGCAAGAGACTGTGAGTTTGAGCATCTCACTGACTCACTGATACGGGATAGAGTCGTTTGTGGAATAATGGATGATCAAGTTAGAGGACGACTATTACGAGAACCTGACCTCACGCTACAAAAAGCAATAGACATTTGTAGAGCCAGTGAGTTAAGCCGGAGTCAGCTCAAAAGTCTGCATGAGGAGGTTGAAATTCCTGTTCATAAAGTCACCAAGCAAAAACAGCATGAGAGAAAGAAAGAGGATGGATTAAAGTCACAGAGCATAAAGATGAGAAATCAAGGAAACTGCACTAGATGTGGCTACAAGCATGAGCCAAGAAAATGTCCTGCTTATGGACAAGTGTGCAAAGCCTGCTACAGAAAAAATCATTATGCAAAAATGTGTAATTCACGAAGACAACAAGATAACCACAAAGTGCAACAGATAAACAAGGCTGAGGCAGGTGATCAAGAATTTTTCATTGGCTCCATACAAGCAGAAAAACAAGAACACTCAGTCTCGCAGATGAATGCTGAAGGAGCAAAGAAAGAAAAGTGGCATGAAAGTCTGATCGTCAATGAGAAAGTTTTGAGAGTCAGGCTGGATACTGGAGCTGACTGTAATGTCATTTCAATGAGAGATCTCAGAAAACTGAGAGTGGACAAAAAGGTGAGCAGATCTTACTCCAAGCTGGTTGCTTATTTAGGTCAAAAAATTCAAACTAAAGGAAAAATCGTGTTGAAATGTCAATACAAAGATAATAACTATGATATAGAGTTTGAAGTCATAAAGAACAAGGCACCTGTGATTCTGGGAGGAGAGTCATGTGAGGAAATGGGTCTTGTCAAAAGACTACATGTGCTTGAAACGGAGAGTGACATTCTTAATGAATATGAGGATCTCTTCACTGGATTAGGCTGTTTACCTGGACTATATCACATCAAGACAGATCCAGATGTCAGTCCAGTCATCCATGCACCCAGGAAAGTGCCTGTTGCTCTCAAAGAAAAAATTGAAACAGAGTTGAAAAGAATGGAAAGCTTGGGAGTAATAACCAAACAAACAGAACCCACAGAGTGGGTAAATAGTATGGTGACTGTAACAAAACCTAACAAAGTTCGTATCTGCATTGACCCACAAGACCTGAATGCTGCCATTAAAAGAGAACATTATCCACTGAGAACAATTGAGGAAGTCGTAGCTGAGATGCCAAATGCCAAATATTTTTCTGTTTTGGATGCAAACCATGGATTTTGGCAAATCCAACTGGATGACGAAAGCTCTCACCTGTGTACATTCAATACACCATTTGGCAGATACCGATTTAAAAGACTTCCATTCGGCATTTCCTCAGCGCCGGAAGTGTTCCAAAGATGCATAGCCAGACACCTAGAAGGGTTAGAGGGTGTGGTCAATGTAATAGATGACATCCTAGTTTGGGGAGAGAACATTGAGCAGCATGACTGTCGACTGAGGCAACTGCTAGACCGCATTCGGAAAATAAATCTGAAACTGAATAAAAGTAAATGTAAGATAAGAATGACAGAAATCACCTACATTGGACATGTGCTCAGTGAGCAGGGACTCAAGCCAGATCCAGAAAAGGTCCAAGCCATTCAAAACATGCCTGCACCAGAGGATAAAGCCGCACTCCAGAGGTTCACAGGGTTATTGCAATACCTCTCTAAATTCATCCCTAACCTTTCGGACATTAGTGCCCCTCTGAGGAAGTTGGAAGGAAACGTGGAATGGCATTGGGAAACAGAGCAGCAACAGAGTTTTGAGAAACTAAAAGCCCTAGTCAGCCAAACACCGGTACTGAAGTACTATGATGTGAACAAACCAGTTACATTGTCTGTGGATGCAAGTTCAGAGGGTTTGGGAGCGGTGCTACTTCAGGAAGGTCAGCCAGTAGCATATGGCTCCAGGGCACTTACTGACTGTCAAAAACGTTATGCACAAATTGAGAAAGAGTTGCTGGCTATAGTTTTTGGCTGTGAGAAGTTCCATCAATACCTATATGGAAGACACGTCCATGTAGAAAGTGATCATAAACCACTAGAAGTGATATTCAAAAAGTCACTCCTCAGTGCTCCAGCTAGACTGCAAAGAATGCTCATGAGGCTGCAAAAGTACAGTCTGGAGGTTAAATACAAACCAGGAAAGGAGATGCATGTTGCGGATGCACTAAGCAGAGCGTGTCTAAATGAACACAAAGAAATACTTATAGATGAAGAGATGGAAGTTAACTGCATCAGCCATCAACTCCCAGTGTCAGAGGAAAAGTTGCGGGACTTTAGAAATGCAACAGCAGAAGATCCTGAACTGAGACTGGTGGCAAAGGCAATTCAGAGTGGGTGGCCAGAAAAGCAGCGACAACTTCCAGACAATATCAAGCAATACTGGACCTTTAGAGAAGAACTGTCTTATGAGGATGGACTCATATTCAAGAACTCAAGATTGGTTGTACCACACACAATGAGAAGTGAAATGCTCAGAAAAGTCCATGAATCACACTTGGGGATAGTTAAATGTAAGGAAAGAGCCCGAGATGTTCTGTTCTGGCCAGGTATGGCTAAGCAGATAGAGGAAGTTGTGGCTCATTGTGCTGTATGTAACACACACAGACACAATAATCCCAAAGAGCCACTTATGCCACATCCAGTTCCTGAAAGAGCATGGGAAAAAGTAGGTGTGGACTTGTTTCACTTCAATGATACTGAGTTCTTACTGTGTGTGGATTATTTTTCAAAGTTCCCAGAGATCGTCAAACTGAGTGGAACCACGAGCAAACACATCATCATTGCACTCAAGTCCATTTTTGCAAGATTTGGGGTGCCTGATGAGTTATTTTCAGACAATGGCAGACAGCTGGTGAGCCAAGAGATGGAGGGTTTCAGCACTGCATGGGATTTCAAACACACCACCTCCAGTCCCACTTTCCCACAATCAAATGGACAGGCTGAGAGGGCGGTCCAGACAGTAAAAAACCTGTTGAAGAAAGCACAAGACAGTGGTGGTGATCCATATTTAGCCTTGCTGGAATACCGGAATACACCACTAGATGGGGTTGGCCTTTCACCGGCACAATTACTCCTTGGGAGAAGACTCAAGTCAAAACTACCTGTGTCAAAGGCATTGTTACAACCTGCTCTTCATGAAAATGCCAGGAGTGACCTTGTAAGGAGACAGGAAAGACAGAAACAATCCTTTGATCAGAGAACCCGGACATTGTCTGAACTCCAAGATGGGGAAAATGTGAGGATTAGGCAAGGCAGCAAGTGGGAACCAGCCACTGTGATAAATAAACACAATCTGCCAAGATCCTACATAGTCAAAACACCAAGTGGACAAGTGTACAGGCGGAACCGCAGACACTTGCTTCAAACCAAAGAGACTTCATTTCCAAGGACATCACAGGATACTTTGTCAGAGAACACCTGTGAGGTGGAATCAGAGACAGTTCCAAGTGTTGACTCACCCTGCTCAACTCAAGATGATTTCACTGGACCACAGAGGCAAGAAACAATGACTGACAACACTGAATGTGTCAACAGCCCTTTGAAAACAACACGCTGTGGTCGGCCTATAAGAATGCCGCAGCGTTATCGGGACTAAAAAAAAATAAAAAATAAAGCATATGTTAAGAGGTTGTGTACCCAGTGATCTCATATTTCAGTGATGTTGTAAGGTTACAGGTATTTGATTTTGTTTAAAGTGAGTTTAGTCTTTTGAGTTTGATTAGTAATACTAGTTAGCAGGTGATCAGTTAGTTGAGTCTATTCAGGACTATGGTAACTTTCTGTGTCTTGTTGAGAGACATAAGTAAAGATACTGCGTCACCTGTGTTGGTTTTTTTTGTGTCAATGTTGACCACAATTTCTTAAAAAAAAAGGGAGATGTAGTGTATTGGAGTTGTTATACACTTTGTGTCCACAGGTGTCGCTGTGAGATTTGTGTTGTACTGTTGTGGTGCAGTAAAAGACAGCTAAATAAACAGACGGTAAAACTGAACACTTGACTCCGTTCACGTCGTATATTACACCTGGCATGTCTGAAATTTATTTTGTAAAATTGTGTTTTGTTTTGTATTCCCTTTCATACAATAAAGTTATTAAAAAAAAGTTTTTGCGCGTGACCCGGAAGTAAACAGCACGAGGCGCTAGCAGCGTTAGCTTGTTAGCAGGCCAGCAGCGTTAGCTTGTGTTGAGAGGACGCTGGTGTTTTGTTGGGACGTTTGTGAGGTTTTTGGACAGAAAGGACGATACGTGGTTCGTGTGGGAACTCTCAGCATTTTCCAAAGTGTCGTAAATGAGTGAAGAAGTGTTGAACGGAAAGACAACGTGGATTGCTGTGATTGTGTGTGAGACTAGCAGATGATCGATCGGTCGGAGCTGCAGTGAAGAGGACGCCGGTGTTTGTGGGAGTTGGAGCTGAAGATCGGAGCAGGAACCATGTCTTCCCTTCAGTCTCTGAGAGAGTTGATCAGCGAGCGACTAGCGGCTGCTGCTGAAGAAATCTTCCGACTCTGTGAAGGAACCATCGTCCAGTACGAGCAGGAGCTCTGTCGTCAGCGCAGACTGCCGGATACCAGCTGGAACCCGAAGCTTCAGCTGCACGTTTCAGGTTTTGTACACACTAGTGCATTCACTTGCAGACAAATAGATCTTGTCCTAGCCCTCAAGCACTGGGCCTCTCCAAATTTCCAACAGTGGGTAAGCCTTTTCCGGCCATGTATATGCTCCCCAATGATTCTATGGAAGCGAATCTGTAGCATAATTAAAAGTAGAAGTCAAAACCAGAAATGCTTTTTCATTTTCAAAAATGAAATAGCATTGTTTGACTCAAAATTGAAATGAAAAAGCAATCCACCAAAATGCTTTTTCTTTTTCAACACTGCTAATTCTGTCACTTAAATAAAATGATAATGAAAATTGTATTTAACGTTTCATTTTTAAAAGGTTTTCTGTTAATAAATGTGTAGCAAAATTCATTTAGAAATGTCTAATTTGACAATTAAAATGGATTAACAGAAATGCTTTTTAATTTTCAAAATGGAACTGCATTGAATGACTGACAATTCAAATGAAAAATCCATCCTTCGAAATGCTTTTTCATTTTCTACTTTAAAACCACTTATCCTGTGTCATAATTAAAACGAAAATGCAAAGAGGGGACTGCATTCGTGTTGTCTCATCTACCCTGCGAAAAGTGTCTCAATATTCCACTTCGCATTTCCAGAGGGGCGATGACGTCACTGCTAGCTCCATGTGTCTGCCTGAGGCACAGACTGAAATACAGATATCTGCAACACACATCCAGTCTTGCTCTTTAATGTTAAAACGGCTTTCCATAAGCGGCAGGGGACATGGCTTTGTGACGTTTGTACTCCCCTGATGATTCTACACAGCTTAACTGGACTTTGTAGCAGTATTTCCGCCTTATGCGGTCTTCCTTCGGATGCACCGCAGTTCCTTGAAACTTTCCCCCGGACCTCCGAAGGCGGTTGTGCTCCAAGTGCTATAGAGACCTGAGAAACTAAACCATAACATGAATTTGTGTTTCCAGTGGTGTCCAGACAAAATGAAGGCTGATGTAATTCCCGCATATTTACATCCAAGATAGTACAGTAATAAACGGACAGATCCGTGGGTGTGTTGCTCCAATAGATACGTGTTGGTCCAACCAGCAAACGTTTAGCATGGCAAAATCTGCTTCAGCTCTGATGAGGCTCCAGCTGTCATCAAACAGCAAAATCAGCGCAAAGCTGCAGGAGACTATCTTCTAAATGTGCTTTTATTACTGTTATGATTATTATTAAGGGCCTGCTCGCTTATAATGTTTGAAATCTGTGCGCTCAGTGCTTTTTTTTCTTGGCATCAAAGACCCGAAAGAAGCGTTAGCATTAGGCTAACGCATGCTAAAAAATATTAGCCATGGAGGAACAGAACTCTAGGCGGCCAATCCAGCAATGAGAAAGTTGGATGTAAATATGTGGAAATAACATCAGCCTTTATTTTGTCTGGACACCACTGGAAACACAAATACAGGCTGATAGTTGAGAGTTTCTAAGGTCTTTACACAACATTTCCCTTCTCATGCGCTACGAAGCTTCTCCGGACAAGCTTTCTCTCCGGGATAGTGGGCCGGTTTAGCTCCGTCCGAAGAGAGCTAGTCGGAGGGAAAAGTTTTGAACCGTGCGGACAGCGGGGCGTACGTATAAAATGAAAAAGCATTTTGAAGGATTGCTTTTTCATTTGAAATGTGAGTCATTCGATGCAGTTACATTTTGAAAATTAAAAAGAATTTCTGTTAATCCATTTTAATTGTCAAATTAGACATTTCTAAATGAATTTTGCTACACATTTAACAGAAAAGTTTTTGAAAATGAAATGTCAAATACCATTTTTATTATCATTTTATTTAAGTGACAGAATAAGCAGTGTTGAAAATGAAAAAGCATTTCTGGTTTTGACTTTTACTTTAAATTATGCTACAGAATCGCTTCCATAATGATCCCACTTCTTTCTTAGGCTTTCTCCTCTTCGGTGGGGTTGCTCTCTCTTAGACCTCCTGTAGGGTGGGTGGCTGCCTGGAGCATGGGGTGGGTCTCCCTTGAGGGGGCCTGACTTGTTTATTTTATTTTATTTTTATTTATTTATATTGAACTTTTCAAAGACAAAATACTTTTCGAAGACAAAATACAAACTCCAGCAGTTTGTATTCTGATCTGTATAACTCACTGATAAACGATCTGTATAACCCACCTATCTCGATCGGAAAGAAATTCTGATCCGAACGAGTCTGACCGGGGCAGAGTATTCCGAATGGTGTGTTTACATGACGCGTTTTCTTTCCGATCAGGCGTTTTTTCCGATTACTTTTGCCCATGTAAACGCGGCTATTGTTTCACAAATATAGTATATGCCACAGATCTGTTAATGCTCTTAAAACGGCATCAGCCAACTGTAACAATTGGGTCTACAAGAAAATAAATGTGCAAGTTAAAATGTTTTTTTTTTCAGGTCAATGTTAATAATCCAAAGCTAATAGTTTTTCTTATTTTATAAAGCAGATCACATACATAGGTCCATTTTATTTATTTTTTTATAAAACGTTTTGTAAGTAATTTTTTCTTCCTGTTTTGTACAAAAAATGGATAGAAACAAACTTTATTAATATCCCAAGGGAGAAATTCAGGTGTCCCACAGCCAAACACACAAGATAAATAACAATAAAATAACAGTTCATAAAATAGCAGTTCATATCAGGCAGATTTGTTAAACAGCTGTACCGAACTGAAACGTGTCGAACCGAGCTCTATGAAACTCTGAATCAAACCGAAATGTGATCTTAGCGTATCGTTGACACCCCTAGTATTTAGTAATTATTATTAATAAAAATTAATAAACAGGGGCAGAAGAGGCCATCTAATCTAGTTTGAGTGTGCTTTAACTAACAGAGATTGGCTGTTGGAATAAGAGAATGACCTAAAAAAAAGCTCGATTATGGACATGATAAATTCTTTCTTTTATACAGTTGTTTAAAAAGATTATTATTTAGTTTGAGATCTAAGAAGTTACATCCATTTATCTGTAATTTGGTAATGAGATAATTGTTCAGTGAGGGGTTAATACAGTGTTCTTTATTAAATGAATCAGAGCAGCAGGGATTGCTCGACATGCTTTTCTAAAATTCTTTAAGGCTGCAGGTGAGATGGTATTTTTCTAAAAAGATAAGTCCTGTCAGTTAAATCTTTAACAAAAAGAATGTTCCAGCCAAACCAATCCTGTTTGAATATACATTATCTACCAAATAAAACTGTTCTGTTATTCCATAATGGTGATCCATAAGGGGTAAAATTGTGATTAAATATCATTTTCCAAAACCGAAGAAGTTGTTTGTGAAAGTTGGACAAAATTATTGGAGTCTTGTTGATTTCAAAATCGCATTTCAAAAGGAAGTCCTAAGTGTTTGAAGATGGATCTTGGAATATGAAACCACATAGAGTTGTTATCAACCAGAAGAGCCTTTAAAATTTTATAATTTTGAACATACCAGCCATAGCTTCAAAATCTAGAGCATTGATGCCACCATTGTCATAACGTTTTACTAGTTGGAAACGTTTGATACAATACGTCTTCTTTTTCCATATGAATTGAAAAATAATTTAGTTAACTTTCTTGATGTTTGGAGGGGATATGTATAAACAATAGCAGGGATAATTCCTGGATTTAAGGAATCTGAACTATAAATATCATTATAGAACATTCTGATACAATTACAAAATTTATCACCGAATCCTAAAATTTTTAGGGAATTAAAAAGGAATGTTCCAATCTTTTAAATGATTTATAAAAATCAATAAATAATATCAAACTGTCGGGGTCAACAAAGTCAAAATATTCCAACAAATCTACTACCGACCTGATGTGATTATGGACATTTCTTCCTTTAATGAATGCTGACTGACTCTCATCCACTACATCCTTCAGTCCTCTGTTCATACTATCTGCAAAAACATGAGCTAAAATGTTATAACCATTGCATTAAAAAATTAATTGGTCTCCAATTATCCAAGTATGAAGTGTTTTTATTAGGTTTGGGGATTACAGTGATTAACCCCTGTCTCATTGTGTTAGAAAGGCTACCTGCTGAGATGCATTCTAAACAAGCTTCATATCACGAACATCTAATATCTGTCCAAAAGAATTTATAAAACTCTGCTGTTAAACCATCCAAACCATCTTTAGTACAGCAACATCCATTTCTTCAATTCCTAAATCGTTCTCCATAAAATGTTTAAATTCTAAATCATTAGCCGCGGTTACATGGGCAGAATATCTTGATCGGATCAATCGTCGGGTTAAAATTCACCCGTGCACATGGGCACAGAAAACCTTTTTCCGATTAGAACATACGTTCCCATGGCTCACACTTTCATTCGGAATGAATCATCTGGGCATGCGCACTGCGCAGTAGTGTAAAATCACCCGGATGCGGAACTAGGTCCCGTTTTAAACAAACCGCTGCCACAGACAGACAGCATGTGCAGCAGCTCCGTACGAGACGATCTTCCAAACGTGCTTTTATTGACGTCATGAATATTATAAAGTGCTGTTCGCTCATCGTTATATTTAATCCGTGTGATCAGTGCTTTTTTATGAATGAAACAGAGCTGGAAGAAGGCTTAGGGCAGGCTAACACGGGCAAACAACATTAGCCTTGATGGACACAAAATCCAGGACCGTGCGAGAAACGCAGCAATCTGCATCTTAGCGCACATAAATGTATGGAAATAACATCAGCCTTTATTTTGTCGGGAGACAACTGGAAACACAAATCCACGTGACACCACGCAACATTTCTTTCTGCTCTGAAAAGTTCACACAGACCGCCCCAAAGCCACTCTGTGAGCTTGCGGCCCGAGCTCTGCTCGAACACGGTTCCTCCCGAGTCCTGCAGCCGCTAACCCAGAGCGGCAGGGCGGCTCGCAGTCTGAATTCTCCCACACATAACAAAACGCACACGTAACAAAGCATCTTCCCCCCTCGGACACAAAATTATTAATCCAACTCCTCTGTTCACTCGGGTGCCAGTGGACAGAGTGAGCGTCGGGGGGCACGAAGCGCTCCTTCCCTTCATCTCCTTCGTGAAGAGTGAAAGAGAGGGGAGAGCCAGTGGGGCAAGAGAGGAGCGGCGCATTTCACGGGGCGTCCGCAGAGCCACACTACATCTATGCATGACGTAACCCAGAGCAGCAGTGACACACGATCGGAATGACCGTTTACATGCTCCACGATCGGATAAACGGTCGGTATAACCCACCTATCTCGATCGGAAAGAAATTCTGATCCGAATGAGTCTGACCGGGGCAGAGTATTCCGAACGGCGCGTTTACATGAAGCATTTTCTTTCCGATCAGGCGTTCATTCCGATTACTTTTGCCCATGTAAACGCGGCTAATGTTTTGGTTCAACCCTTAAATGCTATCGAATGAAATTCCACAGTCAGCTTCGGAATGATAAGACTTGTATAAATTGGAACAAAATGTGTGTATTTCTTTGTTAATCTTACTTCGGTCTTCATAAACAAAATTATTTACTGATAATTTGTTGATTTCCTTTCTTTAATTGCCTTTGTTTTTCAAGATTAAAAAAATATGAGGTCTTTTTTTTTCTCCCTCTTCAATACATCAAACGCGTGATGTTACAAATTAGGCCTGCACAATATACCGCAAATTTATCGTTATCGCAATATCCAGCTCTGTAATATGCATATCGCAAAAGACGGCAAATATCGCAATAAATTGCAAACCCAAAATGTGTTAAAACAATCTTCTAGCAGCTTGAAGCATTTAACGAATCAAATAAATCCCTTTATGCTTTGACCATCAGATGGACGCCTTCCCATTGTTGACCAATCAGATGGAGGCCTATTATGTTAGATGTTTGTCCCCCATGTCGATGAGGGTCATTTGGAGTATAATTTTTAAACTGTTGCAATGAAATGGGAATGATGTTTTTGTTTATTTTTCTATTTGTTTATTTACCGCAAATTTATCGTTATCGCAATATTGATCACTAATATCGCATATCGCAAGTTTTCCTCATATTGTGCAGCCCTATTACAAATGCACCTTTAGCTTTTTCAATATACAAATTATCTAACTCGCTTTGTATTTTATTTAATTTATTTGTTATTTTTATTAATTTTAATTTAAACACATTAACATGAAGTCAAATAATCTCTGAATATTAATTAGTCTGACAATAAGCCTGTCCAAAGAGGAATGTTTTCAGTCAAAAGGCCCGTACACACCGGGACGAATTTCGCGCACGATATTCGCCGACGTTCAATGCCTCGTGACTAAACAAAGGGCACCAATGTGAGTGTGCACACCGACGTGAAAAAAAACGCCACGCGTTAAACCGTCATTTTTTTAAAAAAATGCCTCGGGTTCGTTTTTTTGGTTTGACGCACCGCGTCAAAAACTATACGACCAATGAGAATGGCGCTTTTGCACACATGTCTGGAGCTTCTGAAGTTACAGTAAAACACAACTTGGGGGCGCTCAAACACAAAACTGCCTTTATTATCGTTAATATGGAATCATTAATTAGGGGAAAACTTTCTTTAAAAAGTCTAGTGGGAATTGGGTCTAACAGACACGTTGAGGATTTGGAGGACGTAATAATTGATGATATTTCCGCTTGATCCACAGCAGTGAAACAGTCTAATGTTACAGAGGTTTCTATGGATGCCTCCACTTTTACTGCTTCAGCCTGCTCTGGGCTGATAGTAGGGATAACTTGATTCAACTTATGTCTAATATTTGAGATTTTACTATCGAAAAAAATGTAAGAAAATCATCAGAGCTGAGAAAAACAGGAACATGTGGTTCTACTGAGCCCTGACTATGAGTTAATTTAGCAATAGTACTTAAAAGAAATCTTGGATTATTTCCATTCTCTGATATTAAGGTTGAATTAGGGTTGTGCCGATGGACGATATCATCGTCCATCGGCACAACCCTGACAGTTGTGCCGATGGACGATGATATCGTCCATCGGCACAACCCTGACACAACACAACACTGACATCCCGATGGAGAGACCACCATCGTGATGCCACGCCGCCGCCACGTTGCGCGTCGACACCATAAGCCGCGGTTACATGTACAAAATATCTTGATGGGATCAATGGTCGGATTAGAATCCAACCGTGTACATGGGCCCAGAAAAATGTTTTTAGAATATAACAAACGTTCACTAAGGTCACACTTTCCGTCGGAATAAATCATTCGCACATGCGCAGTAGGGTTTGAAAACCGGAAGGATATAAATTCCGCCGAGCGGCTTTTTTTTTTTTCAAACTTTATTGAATGTAACAATTCAATACAAAACGATGTTAAACAGTGCCGAGCGGCTATATATATTGACATGTCAGCTTGGTAAAATACGAGGTGATCTTCTAAACGTCCTTTTGATAATGTTACGGTTATTATGAAACACCTGTTCGCTCATCATTTGAATTTTAATCCGTGTGGTCAGTGCTTTTTCTGAACAAAGCCAGGATTAGCAGTATGCTAACACGGGCTAACAACATTAGCTTTGGGTGGCGCTGCATCCTGTGAATAACATCAGCCTTTATTTAGTCGGGACACGACTGGAAACACAAATCCACGTGATTGTTTGAATGTTTTCTAAGGACTGAGCGACATTTCTGCTTTGAAGCTCAAACCGCTGTGTGTGTGCTGACGATCCGAGCTGTGCTCAGACACACGTTTAGACCCGGTTCTGAGTTCGGTAGCTAGTACCCCTAGAGCTGCGGGACGGATCGCAGTCTTAAATCTCCCACACATACCGGTCATGTACCCCCCCCCCCTTCCCATCGAACACAAAGCTGTAAATCCGCGCTCCGCCGGTCCACTTCGCCAGTTAAGTGCGGGAGTGGACCACTTCTTTTCTATCTTGTTTGTTACTTTTTTTGTTAAAGTCACTTCTCTCAGTTTATACTGGATCATCACGGATTAACCATTAGTTGGGAAATAAAATGAAAAAAGCAAAATAACGAATAGCAGTTATATAAGAACGAAAAATGTAAAAATTGTTTGTTTGTTTGTTTGTTAATTGTTTGTTTGTAAAGTGACTCCAGAGGTTTTAATGCTGATTTGTTTGCCTTCGACCAAGTAGTGAGGCAGTATGTCATGTGGGATAAAATCATTGCATTCATGAACATTGTAGCAGCTTGCAGTGACAGATTTGCCCTAATAAATCTAAAATTAGACACGTTAAACTTAACCCGGTTACACACTTTCTGAATTTGTGATTTAAAATTGAAAGTTGTTTCAATTAAAATGCCAAGATATTTGAATTTTTCAACAATTTCTATTTTCTTTCCTGCCACACAAACATCAGCCAGAATATTTTTCCGGTTTGTCTTAGAAAAGAACATTTCAACTGTTTTGTTTACATTGAGACTTAAACTCGACCGTTCCAACCATTCTGCAACATGTCCCATCGTTCTGGTGAGATTCTCTTCCACCTCAGATGTGTTTTTGCCATGTGCATAAATGACAGAATCATCAGCATTCATTTGAATGAAGACATTTGAAAAAACAGAAGGGAGGTTATTAATGTAGAGAGAGAAAAGTAAAGGCCCTTGAATGGAGCCTTGCGGAACACCTGTAGAGATATGGAAAGGAGGGGAATGATGATGATTTATCCTGACTGACTGACTGTTAACAAGCTGGTCATTTATACAAGGACTGATGCTATGGGAGCTTGACTCAAATTATGTTCTCAGAATGTCACTAAGTACTGATTGAACTGTAAGTTTAAACTCAGACACAGAACGGTAAGATAAGGTTCTTCTAAGCTGTTTCTTTATCACTGGGGCAGTAGCATGTTCTAATGTCAACTGGAAGGTAATCAGAAAGTGATCAATGGCCAATCTCTATTCTATATCTCAGTTACAATTTCAGAATACGGGCCGGGAGGGGACGATAAATAATTATGAATAAAACAGGTTTTCGAGTTTTCCTGTTTGGGTGATTTAAAGACAATATGATGAATATGAAGAGTTTTAACTTTAGGGCTGAGAGGTAAGCTAGACTGTAATATTACTGCCAAACCACCTCCTTTCCCTGATATCCTGGATTTCTGATAGTTAGCATAAGTGGGGGGGGGGTGCTTCATTCAGTCTAACAGTCATCCTGTTGGAGCCAAGTTTCTGTTAAGGCTAAAAGACTAAGGTTGCTGTCATTGATTAACTCATTGATTAATGTTTAATAAACCACATTTAATTACATCATAATTCTGCTTGTTGGTACTGCTGTCTGTCACTTTAAGGTTTCTGTGACGCGCTCCTTTTACTTGTCTTTCAGCACATAAGCTAAAACTAGGACCTGCTTGACATTCCCTGCATGAGTTTTGCTCCAGCACTAACCCCAAGGGAGGCTCAGAGGAGCGTTTTACACTGCTGCTCTGCGCCCGGGTCTCGTTTCTGGGTTGTTAGTTTGACCGACTTAGGCTAGCAGAAATGTTCCCAGAAAGAAGAGCGGCACCGTCCCGAGTAGGATGGACGCCGTCTCTCCGCATGAGACCGGCCTCCCACCAAAACGCGCTCCAATTATCCACAAAACCAACGCCGTTTTCTGGCCACCATCTTGCTAACCAGCGGTTAAATGATGAAAAGCGGCTGTACATTTCATCATTGACTAAGTTCGGCAGGGGACCAGAGAAAATTACAGTGTCAGACATCGTCTTAGCCAGTTTACTCAAAGAAGCTACGTTTATCTTAAGAACCTCTGATTGTCTCCATTGGGCATCATTACCGCCTGCGTGAATCACGACTCGGAACCTGGACTTACTCTGAGATAACATCCTAAGGTTCCCCTTGATGTCACCAACTCTGGCCCCCGGATAACACCTGACTGTAGCCGCTGGGAGCTCCACGTTTCTAACTTCAGAAGAGCCTATAACCAGGGTTGAGGGTTCAGCGGGTGTGTCGCTGAGGGGGGGAAAACCTATTACTAACGTGGACTCGGGTGCTTTGAGTTTTTGCATTTAGCACTATGTTCCTCCCAACTGGTGCAAACCCCTGTGTATTTACCGGCTGCTGGGAAAGCGCTGGGGTGCTAACTGGGTTAGCTCTGGCAGCGCGACCAGCGCTATGAGTAACAACCTGGCTAGCCGGCTTAGCTTCCACTGTGCGGAGCTGTGCTTCTAACTGCTCTAGCCTGGCCTCCAAGTCTAACACAAGACTACACTTAACACACTGACCGCTATCTTCACTAAATGAGGCAGGATCCTCACTAAACATATGGCTCATGGGGCAGGAAAGAGGGGGAAAGGTAGAAGGAGTGGTAGCCATGCTAGGTTCTAAGCTAAGGCTAGCGGTGTTTAGGTATAGAGAAGTGGTTTATTCAGCAAAATGAGAAAAGTGAACAGCAAGCAGTTTAACAGTGGTGTATTTGCTACTAAAAGATGCTAGATGTGAATGTGAATATTAAACCAGATAAAACTTAAAGTAAGCAATAGTAGTAAGGCTAATGCCAAACAAGTGAGCAAGAGTGAAACACGACTAGCACTGGAGTACGCTCACCAGGAAATGATGTCACAGGAAGCTCTCAGTCAAACAGCTTTAAGTTCGTTCTTAGCGGACATTTTTGAGCCAACGGCACCTTTCTCGTGACTTTGGGTAAATTTCATTGTTTCATAAAAGTTATTTCACTCATACATTTTATAGTATGTGAACTGTATCAGATTAATATCTTCAAAACAGATGGATTATTATTGTATTTCTATACAAATATGTCTAAATGTGTAAACCATGTAAATTCAAAATCAAATAAATTCAAATGGATTCAGGCTCTGGTGAATTGAATGCAATTGATTCTGGATGATACCCAGACCTATTAAATAAATAATAATCAATAAACAACACTATTTATTATATAAAAATTAACCTAATAACTCTCTATGATCTTCAAAAAAACAATACCAATGCATTTAAAAATATAATCAATAAATAGTCTATATTATCCTGCCATATTCTCTCCGAGACATTGGAGGGCTGCAGCTCCTCACACATCTCACAATTTGTGCTAAATTCATGAATAAAAAGCAGCTGTGCTGTGTCCTGCATATGATTCTCATCTAGTCCTAATGAAAAGTTGAATTATTACGTCTTCTGTTGCCGCTGGAGAGGTTTCTGCATTAATTTTCACCTGTTTGTTGATGGGGGTTACGTTCTAAAATTAACCTTTGATTAAATTCACAAAGTACGATTGAAGATGTAAAACTCCTCACTACATTCTTTACACACTTTTTTCAGACAGAAATGGACATTTTCACATTTTTCTCTCTTGTTTAAACTCTCAAAGTTCAGACCTTTGCAGAAAAATAAATCCAGTATTAAAAAAAACTTTGATCGAGATTAGAGCTACACGCATCTGTACATGAGCCAAGGACAGAGGAGGTTGATTGACAAGATCTCCATCCAATCAGGATGCCCTATTCAAAATAAAAAGCAGCAGAATAATCACACTAAAAGTATCAGAGAGACCGCGAAAGATAAACGGCGGCATAGAAAGGGAACACTGGATTCTAATTTTTAATTAAAATTTCAGCTCTGCGAAGAATTTTAAAGTACCACTCGAAGTATATTTTGATCAATTTTCAAAGTGTTCCGAGTGTTCTTTTCATTAGGATAATGCCGTTATAAGGCAGGTGGATGCATCAGAATGGAATGGAGTAGGGAGACTTTGGTCCACCCATTTAACCTGCTATGTCACAAATTTGAGGCTTTTCAAACGGCGTGTTTTTACTTGCTCTGATTTGAATAAAGAAATACTCAGAAAGTCTTACATTCTTTTATGTATATCCTCAATCATGGGAAAATGCTACAAGAACATATTAAAAATAGAGAAACCAAACAACCTCTACACAAGCGGCTTTACCAACATCATAGAGCCAGCCCAAATGGCCCTGAGTTTGCAGTGCACCTCCATCTGAAAGCAACAAAACACTTGTTCGAGGGCAGTGAAGTCCAAATTCTAGCCAGAGAGAAAGGCTGGTTTGAGCGAGGAGTGAAAGAAGCCACCTTTGTCAAGAAGGATAAACCTTCTCTTAATAAGAATGGTGATCTCAGGTTTATTCTTCCATCCATCTTCGGCAGTGTTCTGAAACCCAAGCAAACCGAACCAGTTCCACCTGGATCGTTACCAGCTGAGAGAGATGACCAGTTAGGGGAGGGAGTCACTGGCTCCCCAACCCCCAGCTGGGCAAATGACTCTTAACGACCCGAAACCATGTAGGCTAAGTTGACAATACCATCCAGTCTCAGGTCTGACTCCTCCCCCATGAGCGCATATATACCAGCTGTTCAACCAGCTAATTATGAATTGAAGCCTCTTGGATAAGAGGAAAAATCTTCTAACTTTAAACACTAAGTCCAGATGACAGCCCCTAAACCTACTACTATGATCGAATCAACCTGTATGAATGAGTCTTCATAGACAACCTAAGAGTTTCTCTAATTGTGTGTTTGACCTACGGAAGACTGAAAGACTGACGTTACCTCTAACTCTCTTAAGTGTGAAAGAGAACTAATACGTTACATTCTGTCGTTTAATTATTTGTCTTTTTGTCCCTGCAGTCCTCCCTCAGAATTATGCAAGTGAAGAGGATCTGTGCAATCAGCAGAGGAATTTTAGAGTGGAACAGGAGGAACCGGAGCCTCCACACAAAGATGAACATGAGGAACCAGAACCTCCACACATTAAAGATGAACATGAAGAACCAGAGCCTCAACATATTGAAATGGAACAAAAAGAACCAGAACTTCCACACATTAAACAGGAAAAGGAGGAACAAGAACCTACACAGATTAAAGAGAAACTACAGGAAGAACCAAAACCTCTACTGACAAAAGAGGAGCAAGAAGGGTTCTACATCAGTCAGGATGAAAATCAGCTTGATCTGAAGCAGGAGACTGATACCTTGATGGAGATTCCTACTTATGATGAAGATGAGAACAGTGAAGCAGATCTAAACAATCAGCAGAGCTTTAATGTAACTGATAGTCAGGATGAAGAAGGAAACCAACATGAAGAATCAACATCAACTACAGATGAAGAGACAGACCCACAGAACAGAGATCAGAGGAAAAGAAGAGACAGAAGTTATGTCCAAAGTGTGGACAGCTCTCATATGTCAGAAAGTCAGTGTGACTCTGATGTTAGAATAAGCTTCAAGAAGGCAATCTTTGTTAAGAAATGGAAGCAACCTTCAAACGAAAAAATACTTTCTTCTGTAAAGTCTGGTGAAAGCTCAAGAGTTGTTAGTAATCTCTTTGTCGAACCGAAAAATGAATCTAATGACAGACTGTATGTCTGTACGGAAAGTAGAAAAAGTTTTGGTAACGGGTCAAAGTTCAGAACACACACAAGAACCCACTTAGGAGAGAAGCCCTTTTCCTGTAAAGAATGCGATAAATCTTTTAGTTTTGTATATAATCTCAAAACACACATGAAAACTCACTCAGGTGAGAAGCCTTTTTCTTGTAAAGAATGCGATAAATGTTATAGTTATCCATCTGCTCTCAAAATGCATGTTAGATCTCATACAGTCGAAAAGCCTTTTTCTTGTAAAGAATGTAGTAAAAGTTTTAGTTTTCCATCTGCTCTCAAAATGCATGTTAGATCTCATACAGGCGAGAAGCCTTTTTCTTGTAAAGAATGTATTAAAAGTTTTAGTTCTCTATCTGCTCTCAAAATGCATGTTAGAACTCATACAGGAGAGAAGCCTTTTTCTTGTAAAGAATGCGATAAAAGTTTTAACTACAAAGCTAATCTCAAAACACACATGCGAACTCACACAGGAGAGAAGCCTTTTTCTTGTAACCAATGTGATAAAAGTTTTAGTTGTGGGTCTAATCTCAAAACACACATGAGAACTCACACAGGAGAGAAGCCTTTTTTGTGTGTAGAATGTGATACAAGTTTTAGCTCTACATTTAGTTTCAAAAGACACATGAGAACTCATACAGGAGAGAAAGCTTTTTTGTGAAAAGAATGTAAAGCAGGTTTTAGTGATGTATCTAGTCTCAAAATACACTTTTTGGGGTAAAGTACTCTATGTTACTGTTATAATAGGAAGATGAGACATCAGACTCAATGAAGATGACTTGAAGTCAGCTTTCAAACCTGCCTGATCTTTCATTAATTGTACAAAGGCTGATGGCCTCCATACCACATTGATGCAGGTATTCAGTTTAAAGGAGGCACAAGTGATTATTGAATACATAGAAGTGAGCAGTTTTCTGAAATCTGACATGAGTGCTAAATACATTATTTTTTTATTTATCTGGTTTACTATTCAAATTTTCTAAGACATTGTTTTGTAGGTTTTTGTCATCTAAACGCCACCATGATCCCATATCTGAAAGTTTTACTTTTTAAGATATGTAACTTGTTCATGAAATTGATTCTTTTGTATATACTGTACCTTTAAAAAATAAATTCTTTGTTTTGAATTCTTTGGGTAATATTTGAATTTTAAAGAAATTTTGATAATGTTTCATTTTTGTTGAATTTTATTAATAGATTTTTGTACTTTTATGATATTGTATAATGTTTTTGAGTTAACCATTGTGGTTGTTGTTTTTGTAAGGGACACTGACAGACGAATTGTGCATGATTCCACGCTGTGTAAGCCTGATCCGTTGCTTCTGCGAAGTGCGTTAATTTCTGATAATGCACACTTTAAAGGCCATTAACCCGCTTATACCATGGTCACTCACAAAAGAAATAAATATTCAATCAGTTTTTAGTAATTTATTCTTGTTTTTATTTTTTTCACATAAAGCGCACTATTTGTTACGTGCTGCATCACATTGTCGCAATAACATAACGCGGCAGTGGAGCCAGCCCTGACTTCGACTGCAACAGCAAAGAAAACTGATAAATCATCGTCATGGCAGGTTTAACCGCTTGTTTTTTTCCAGATAATGAAGCTAAAGTTTGTTTTAAAGAAGCCAGAGCAGTGATATAGAGCATTTAAGGTTTGTGACCAGAACTTCTTTTTTAGTTGTGCATTATTACTGTAGATTATCACTTTTTAATCCACGCTTAGCAACCAATCAGAATCAAGTATTTACCTGGACCATGGTATAAAATAAAATAATTTCTAAGTCTGTGTTTTACCATGACGACACTAGAATCATTTTTACACGTCTCTACATCTAATACTATGTGATTCGTGAGCATTTCAATATCGTTTTGAATATAAAATAACTACAGTTTATATTTTATTTAGTCATGTTAACATATAACAGTTGTATAAAGCGAAGATTTAGTAAAAATGTAATGTGGACCTACTTGGCTACATGTGATGTGATTCATGTTTTCTAGTAGACATTAGAACTGTTCATCTGTTCTGTTTGGTTCTCAGTGTTCCATTTCAATCTTTACTGTGAAGAATAAAGTGGACTTGAACATCATTCAGAAGTGTGGCGTCTTTCCCACAGTGTGGTTTCTGCTGTTTTTGGTTCTCTACTTGTTCCAAAGCTGGACTCCTCAGGTCCAGTTATCACTGCTGAACTCGGGACTGAGGTGAGATCACAGAGCTCCATCCAATCATTTGATTGGTTCATCAGTCATATTGACTATTTTACGTCTTTCTTAATATCTACCTGTTTCAGGTCTGAAACATCTCCAACTCTTTACCAAACACCACTTTCTGCAGCAGAGCAGCTTTTCTTGTAGATCTTCATGAAGCAACATTCAGCCTTTCCACACTGAAACCATTGGAAGTAGCAGTGTGAAGATGCTGTCCACTCACTGAAATCACACATTTCTGTATTCTGCATAGAGATTTGTTTGCTGTTTTTCTAGTGTTTTATGTTCTGCCGTCTGTTCATGGCCGGCCCTCCCTATACGCGAATTACGCAGCCGCGTAGGGCCCCCGTCACCAGCAGGGCCCCGAAGTGGCGACAAAAATTAAATTAAAAAAGACCCAAATCTGGCAACCCATTTCATAGAACTTCCTTACCAACGTGTGCTCTGAATTAGAGCCCTGCGCGGGACTATTTTCTTCATCCCGCTCCCGCCCGCTCCCGCTGAATTTTTGACCAATCCCGCCCGCTCCCGCAACGTATGCGTTACACTCCCGCCCGCACCCGCAAAACTCATAGAATTTAGTCCCGCACAGTAATAGAGATGCATTGATTTTGTATCGTCCCCGTCCCGCAGGAAAAAAATACGTATTTTTATTGATATTATTAAAGAGATTCATGACCTCCTCCAGCCTCATCTTTTCATGCATTCCTCTTTTGTGTTATGTGCAACTTAATTATTAAATATGTTTTCACAAATCCTGTTCGGTTAAAAGTCTGCGTGTGTGCGCGCGCAGACAGACGGCCTGAAGCGCGCTCTTACTAAGAGGCGGGGCGAGGCGCACCCCCAACACCAGGTTACATGAGAGAGCCCATTGGGCGTCTCTACTTGGTGCGTTCACGGAGCTTCAGTACATAAGAAACCAACAGCTGCACAGCCTAACGTAGTCTGACAATATATATTCATGAGATATTCATGGCAGCACTGATCCCGCAGGGTTTTTTTCTGCCGCCCGCTCCCGCCCGCAGCACAGTCCAAACCGCCCAATCCCGCGAGATTTGGGTTGGGTCCCGCGGGACCCGATCCCAATGCAGCCCTCTACTCTGAATGTTGTGCAAAAGAAAGTTGCCTGCACTTTAATGATCCCCCCGTCAGCACACATGAACCAATCTGGCAACCCAAATAATGACGTTACACCATTTAGCAACGATTGGTCAACATTATTGACCAAACATATTGCATCTGAGCCTGGCACGGTGTGCGTTTACGAGCGCATTTTGTTTCAATAAAGTTGGGAAAAAGAAAAAAAAACGAGCACATTTTGTCACGCTGATCAAAGCGACAACAAGAGAACTTCATGCCTCAGAGACTTTATCCACCAGGAGCTAAAAAAAAGACGAAGAACTTCAACATCAGTCACAAGGCAAGTTTGGAGGACGTTGGGGCTTTATTTTTACATTATCCAGCAATTCTGTGCAGCTGCGCAATTTACGTAAAATACTAAGCGATCTGAGGTGAAAATTCCACAAACGACCCCGTCTGTCCTAATTTCCCATGGAAAACTCTAAAATAATTCTGGTACCCAAGTTTCCAAGATGAGGTCGGACATGATCTTCTAAAACGGCGGAGAGTAAAGAAAAGTAAATAATGACAACTATATGATGGCTGAAAAATGTTTTAACTCACGTTATCTTATTGTTTCACTGTTTTGCTAACACATATTTAGTGCGTTCTGCATTTTCCGGCTTATTACAGCAGCATAAAACCTACTGTTTATCTGTTATAGACAGTCAGGTAGTCTGAGTTTTACAACAATGAGTGTGTCTTAAAATCTTGCATTGGCATGAAATATGGAGAATAAAAACTACCAAATACATAGGAAATAAAGGTTCTCATCTATAAATGGCAGACAAAATAAATGTACTAATTTTAAAATTATGAACATACAAAATAATACAAAAAGAAGTGTATAAAAGGCTTATATTTCCACTTATTCTCAAATTAGTGTTCACATTTTATTATTTATAAATAGGTACATTTATTTCTTATTTGTATTTTGCAGTTTTGATTCTACATAATGATGATGTTTTGCACAGTTCCGTCTCAGCCGACAGTTTCTTCTGCTCTCAAAAAGTATTAAAACGTACTGGAGGTGGTGCAGCGTCCACATCCCAAGATGTTCCTGACTTCACTGAAGATTTCATCTCAGGTCATTTTAAAAGCATGTAAAGTAATAAAAAAAACAGTGTCTGCATAACCCCTTTTTTCATAAACAGCAGCTGAAGAGATTGGAGTCCCAAGTTGTTCATAATAAAAATTAATAAATATGATCTCATGCAAATATACAATCAGACAATAAATCTCTCATTAATATATAAAAAGATCATGAATTTGTGAAAAACCTGCAGACAGATTTTAAACGAGCCAATATATTATTAGTATTCTGCTATAGTTATTTTATTAGCTTTATCATTGATTATTGTATAATAATGATTCTTGTTTTTTAGCTGCAGAGGAAGCTCCTGTCACCACTTCTACTGTTGAAAGGGAAACATTTGACTGTTTGACTTTTCACTGTTTTCTTTTATTGAAGTTCTGTATCTCATGTTCCAGAGGCTCCAAGAGAGGCGTGTATGGAAGAGGAGCAGACTGGATCCAAAATTCCACCTACCGGTACCTCAAATCCAGTTGGTCCAGCTGAATGACCAACCACACTCTCTGATCCAGTAAGAATGGATTTGGTGCAAAGAGGTCCTTTTCAGACTGAGAAAGACTCTGGCTTTCCAAAATCCCCCTCATTGAGCTGTTGTGTTCTTTATGTTGGATTGTTTTATTATCATTTGATTTGCCCAATAAGTTGCTGTATTTAATAAGTTGGAGTTTTGTGAACGTCATTTGTTGAGTGCCTAATGTTACATTAAAAAATATATATCTATATATCTATATACATTTGTTATTCATTTTTTTTCTTTGCATTTAAAATTTGTTCGGCACCACTAAATGTGTATCCAACATGCAGGCAATTTACTGTAATCACAAATGTATTAATAGAGATATCTCATTAATATTACAACAACAGTTGCATTTTTTTGGTGCTGCTGATCAGTTAGAGGGCCCACAAATTAAATTTCGCTTAGGGCCCCCAGAAGACCAGGGCCGGCCCTGCGTCTGTTGGTTTTGTCCAGCTGTGACCTCTAGAGGAAGGAAGTCTGCTCAGGTGCAGACAAAGGCCACCTTTACACTGCAGGCCTTGATGCTCATATCCGATTTTCTGACTATATCCGATTTTTTTGACGACCCGCTTACATCATCTTTTAAAAGTGACCCGTATCTGATTTCTGCATTTACACTATACAATGCTGAAACTATCAAACCTAGACGTTCTGAGGACTACGTAGCAGTATATCCGCGGACCTCTTTCGGACTTTTGTGATTCCGGTTGTCATGGAGGCAAGGCGGCGACGGAAGGAGGCGTTGCCTTGGGCGCTCCAGAAGGGGAAGTAAACAGGGGGGCTGCTCGGTCGTCTTATGTGCTCCTTCTGAGTTTTGAATGAGGAAGTGTTTGCAGATGTTGTGCTGTCCGAACAGTTTGATCCAAGTGTTGAACCTTTCCTGCGGGATGACTTCTCTTTTCCTACCATAGTCACACGCGGGAGA
This sequence comes from Oryzias sinensis, assembly GCA_037389245.1. NCBI lineage: Eukaryota > Metazoa > Chordata > Actinopteri > Beloniformes > Adrianichthyidae > Oryzias > Oryzias sinensis. Next base: position 29,301,385 of record CM074492.1, read on the forward strand.
TTTCCTCTGGGTTCACTTTTCCGTTCTGAACCCTCAGCCTCCAGCGTGGGTTAAGAAAGACTCCAAAACCTTTTTGGGGAGACATATTACTTTTAATTTACAGTTCTCCGACACTCCCCCGCTCCACGCTCACACCCCCTCTCCTCTCCTTACACACGCAAGCACGTGCGCACACACACACATGGTCCCCATCATACACTCCCCCCAAGAAATAAATGGCTTTTAGCCTGTTCCATAGCAACGGTGTCCCGCTTCATCAGTTACTGTTTGCGTCCCTACCGGGACCGGACCAGAAATAACAGCGGTTTCCAACTACGGTCTGAAGCCTGAGGCTGAAAGTGAAAGGTCACAAGCTGACAGCAACATCAGCACAAAAGCACCTTAATGAGTCATGTGATCTCAGTTGGTGGTGTCCTGAATTGACGTCACTGACGTACGACTCGCATTTACTTGGGAATGTCCGATATGTCTGCTTACATGGCACACGCAAATGCACTTATCCGATTCGTTTCCGATTTATTTTCACTTATAAGAGAGGCCTGTATCCGATCTGAGAAAAACGGAATCCATGCACTTTTGTCCTGCTTACACATTCACCGATCATATCCGATCTGTGCCACATGAGAGGAAAAAATCGGAATTGGGTCACTTGAACCATGTAGTGTAAAGGCGGCCTTAGAGACAACCCAAAAGAGAATCCATTGACTGTATAGGAAAACTGGAATGAGTCTGTGTGACGTCACCCATAGAAAATGTCTTACTTCCAGCTCCAGCGAAATGAAGTCAATTCAGCTACCTTTTTTTCTGATAGGCATGGATGGGCCAGACGACAACAGTATGCAAAGATTGGTCTGAGTCAACGTTTCTATGTCAACTACTGTCACCAATCAGGAGTAAGCTTGTTGGAAATCCATACGCTTCCAGTTAAAGCAGACTCGGTAGAATTTGTCAAATGTTTTAGGTGGGGATCAGCGGCCACCAAATGATTTTACTGAGGCATCTGATTGTCAGTTTATAATTTATTATAATTATTATACTTTGTTTAATTTAATAATTTGGGATAAAGAAAAAAGAATCATGCAAAGAATTTAGGATTAGCAAAATAGGGAAAAAGGGGATCAGAGTAAGAAGAGTTGCTCTGACCAATAGAATGACTAACAGCTGTTTATTTCTCTATAGAAGTCTATTGGAGTTTGGCTTCTTTGGTCTGACTTGACTATGGATCTGAACTCATAACCTTTCAGTCTCAGGGGGGACACTGTGCTACCAGGCAACTAAGTAAGACTTTGATTTGTGCTACTAGCTTTATAGGTGTTCACCATGGGTTTTTTTCTGTTAAGATCGTGGTCATTCTATATGTGTTTCAGATGTTTATATATTTATTTTGTGTCTGTTTAGCCCAGTAGATTTAACCAGGGGGGTATTCCAGGAAGCATGTTTAAACTACCCTGACTTTAACCCTGAACTCTGGCTGAAATCCGCCTGAACTTGCTTACTCTGGGTATGTCGGTTCCACAAGACCGGATATGAGTTTGCGTAATTATGCTCAACTTGGTAACCCTGGGTTAACACGTGTGCATGGCAAGTACATAAGGTACAGGTTATGCTAGTTACCACGGTAAGTTTGAAGATAAGGAGCGGATAACCTCAGCTTTCGGTTCCAAAAACGGAGGTATGTTTCAGGGTATGTCAAGTTGCCATAGCAACTCATGCTCTGAACATAATCTGCTCTTGAGCAGGTTTAGTTGAACAAGGAAGTACCATCACATCAGTCCGGTGCTCAGGTCTCTGCACTGGCTTCCTGTAGCTTAAAAAATAGACTGTAACCCTTGTGCTATCCTAGGCACTTTACCATTGGGAGTTGGGTCATCTAGACCCACTAGACCAGGGGTGTCAAACATACGGCCAGGTGGTTAAGTCCGGCCCACACATGAAGAGTAAAAATCATAAGGATGTTTAAAAAAGAAAGCAAGTTTCTAGTCCATTCCTGTGGCGAGTTATGATTTTTTAAAGAAATAACAGAAATGCGCAATTTCACCACTAGGGGAGCAAATAAAAGCTAAACAGGTGAAACAACATAACTCTGCATGTGCCAAAAACGAAACCTAACAGCTCTGTGTCTAGGTAGGCAGTAGTTTGGTTCTGTAGTGACAGTGAAAAAAGATTGAAGTGAAGTCCTGAGCTTTCCAGGAAAATGTAAAGCCTTTTATTTGTTCACGGAGCTGAATGCAAACCTACATGCTCGGTATGTCATCAACAGGTTCTCCAAGAATATAACGTACAGCTCCACTATGAGATTCTCCACAAAGAAAAGTTTTACCATTTGCAGTTAAGAAAAAAAAAGATTTAGCACCTATTAGCTGGACCGATAAATAACTATCTGGATTTATTGCAGTTGTGATGTCAGTGATGGAGCAGTGAAAGCTAGCTACCTTATTGCAAACAAGTTGGAGCAAACATCCAAACCATTTTCTGATGGTAAACTTATTGAAAAATGCTGAAGGCTGCAAAGGTCCTGTTCCCAAAAAGCAGTCGACCTTAAACATGAGTCTGTCAAGAATTACGACTCCAGATTCAACATCTCTGAGGAAATATGGGCAGCCATGTCATTTATTGTATTTTCAGGCATTGATGAAAGCACCAACATCACAGATATGTACAGCTGTGCATATTTATTAGAGGTGATGAAGAGACCATAACAGTGGAGTTTCTTTAATTGATGGACACAACAACAGCTGATGACAAAGTCAGCTCTCTAGTTCCTGTGCTGGACAATGTTGGAGTGAACTGGTCCCACGAAGTAATTTTGGTCAGGAAGAAGGCAGGTGTTACCACAAAATTCAGGCGGAAACCAGGAAAAGACTCTTATAATAATGAATGATAATAATAATGGAAATTTCATTGTGTTTTGCACACTTGAATGGCAGTAAATGTGTTTCTGCTTAGGGTCTGAATCCTGATATTGACAGTCTTGTGAAATTTCAGGAGAGAAAGGAGGTTAACTCCAAACACATTTTTGTTCACAAATGTTTGCAAGTTTAATTTAGTGTAATTTTGTCATGGTTTGGACGTTTGTATTTTAGGAAACGGTTTCATTTTTTTACTGTAGCCCCTCTTGAATTTATTATCAGGATTGCTTCAGTGTCAGATTTAAAATATCCAGTCTGTATAAAATTGAATAAACCAATATTTTTTAAAGTGAAATTAATTTTATTTAAGATCCATTGGCCTCTGTGAATGAATGTGTAATAAGAAATGATTAGGCTACCATGTTTGTTGAGGCATGTTTTCCATTTGGGTAAAAAACAAAAACAAGAATAAAGCTGTTATTTTGCCTTTACGCTACTGGTCCGGACCACTTGAGATCAGATGGGTTGAATGTGGCCCCCGAACCAAAATGAGTTTGACACTCCTGCACTAGACAGTGCGCTGAACGTTTTTTCTTCAATGATTGTGATCTTCACTGGTGTCCATGGATTACATGAAATCTTTCCACCTTTATCCACCTTTGCCATGGTAGGGAGAACATGTCAATGTAAGGGTGGTGCAGGGGGCAATGACATTGGGGGCCCAAAGACTGCAGCTCCATCCTTCCTCCAGGTCCACGATGAGGGAACAATCCACAAAAAACATCCCAGACAGCAAGTGATGACGCTGCCCCTGCCCACCAGAGGATCAAGCTACATCAGGATTCAGTGGCCAGGCGGTGTGTTGGGCTCCAGGACCAGTCACCATTGGTTCAGCCTGAAACTGTCCCTCCAGTCCCAGGAGCAAAAGCAACGTAGCAGGAGGGAGTGACTACTCCGGCTGATGCTCAACACGACCTAAGGCTCTGTGGCTGTCCGCTCTCTCTGTCCTCAAGGCACAAAGTTTTTTTTATTATTATTTAGTAAGTGAAGATGAAAATATACAAAATACGTCATTAGACTGATGTGTTTTTGTCTAGTCTGCATTACAGGGGGTATTCCAGAAATCAGGTTATGATAGTTACCACAGTAAGTCTAAGTCTAAGGAAGTTGATAACCTCAGCTTTCGTTTCCAAAAATGGAGGTATGTTTCAGGGTATGTCAAGTTGCCATAGTAACTCATGCTCTGAACATATACTGGTCTGGAGTAGGGGTGTGTATTGGCAAGAGTCTGGCGATACGATACATATCCCGATACGCGCCCTGCGATACGATATGTGTCCCGATATTTTACCGAAACATGTTTTTCTTTCTGTTTTTTTAAAATATGACTTTGAAAAAACTTAACCTGAATTTTAATGTCTTCCACTGTAATAAAATGGTAAAATTCGGTTTAATGATCACAATGTTAAGCACTGCAATTGTATCTCATATATAAGTTGCGGGTTAGCAGTGGTTAGCAGTGGTTAGCGCTCTTGCCTCACAGCAAGAAGGCCCCTGGTTCAAGTCCCGGCTGGGGGACATGAAAAATACATCAATGGGGGACCTTTCTGTGTGGAGTTTGCATGTTCTCCCTGTGTATGCGTTGGTTCTCTCCGGGATCTCCGGCTTCCTCCCACCGTCCAAAAACATGCTTCATAGGTTAATTGGCAACTCTAAATTGTCCATAGGTGTGACTGTGAGAGTGCATGGATGTGTGATTGTGGACATCTACCCTGCGACAGACTGTTGACCTGTCCAGGGCATCCCCTGCCTACGCCCAAGTAGCCGGGATAGGCTCCGGCAACCCCGTGACCCCGAAAGGGACAAAGTGGTACAGAAAATGAATGAAAAAAATATAAGTTGCGTTTACCAAAGCAAATTCATAGTGCTTTTGTTTTGGTAAGTTAAAATATAGAGTCAACATTGTCTGATTTAAAAAAAAAAATTATATTTTTTCATTGTAAAAACAAAAACAAAGAATGAATGAGCCTTAACCGATAAGTTTCTATTGGGGAAATAAAATGCTGTTTATTTTCAGCATTAATGTAGCTTCTCTAGTGCTTTTAAACAGTTCAGGAGCCTGAATGGTGCTTTAAAAATAAAGAGTGGGGGGGACACACTGATTCTTTCCATAAACAATAAACTGTGATGATGAGGCAGCATGACAGAACGAAGGAAAGTTGCTTTAATGTGACAAAAAAAGGGGCTTTGTTTACATTTCTGCTCTGTTGCACCTTTGCAGCCACGCCGCTCACACACGGAAGTAAACTGGTAACGCTGATCACCACAATGTCAGTCTTTTTCAGAGCATTGTACACATCCCTCTGATCCATCAGGTCCCTAAACTAGAATCCATTGCTTTGAGGTTCTGCAGAACTTTAGCTCGCTTTGCTAGCATGTTAGCAGATGCTAAGCGCATTAGCCTATTAGCTGCTGCCGTTGTGGGTACACACATTGGTCGAAGGACCCCGAAGGACCCCGAGAACATACGGCAACCCGAGAACATCCGGTACCCACACCGTGCTTCATTGTCCATCTTATTTATCTGAGCCGCTAAAAAGCACAGCAATCCACGTTTGCATATCTTACTGGCAGCAACATGGCTCAGAGTTTCTGTTTGGTATCCATTACAAGTAAAAACTATATAGTTCATGTCTCATAACAGCAGAACAAGCTGCCTCTGGCTGAGGTCTTCTTGTTGTCTTTTGCAGAGTAGAGCTGCTCAAAGAGACTGTGTTCTCTGCTGCCAACTAGCGGTCGGAGGGTGAAGTGGACAACAAGAGTCAGATGCTGAAGGACGCTCACAAATAATTAAATAAATATCGATCTGGCAGCATTTTAAATCGATACAAGTATTGCCAAGTGACGTATTGCGATATATTGCCGAATCAATTTTTTCTTACACCCCTAGTCTGGAGCAGGTTTAGTTGAAGGTTAGTTTGTTTTCAGAGAGGTGAAGCAGCATGGTGTGTCCATCTGAAGATGATTTAGCGGATGAAGAAGCTCAGATAATACTTTTTTCACCGTGAGAGGGTGATAAGACCACATATGGATGTTGGAAAGACAAACTTTCTTACATTGTTAATCTGACTTAATTATTTGCTTCAGTTAAGATAAATCATTATTTTTAGTTCAGTCAACTTAAAAATAACATGTTATTATCAAAACGTTTATTTTACTTTTATTCAAATTAATTCAATTAAGTAGGTGTAACTTTGGTCCTGTTGTTAGATGGGCAGCGCAAGGAATTGTGGGATACCTTTGCCTGTCTGGGCGGATTTATTTAATTCTTTCTGCACCATGAGTGAGAGGGGTTATGGCAACACATCACATTATATTTATTGCAAAATTCACGCTGTTTCATTCATTTTAACGATATAAAAACGACAATATCTGCAGCGTCAAACTTAGACATAAGAGAGTTCAAGACATTTGAGAAATTAAGATGGAAAAACATTTAATTGAATTGGAGTAATATGACATTTAGTTAGATAAATATATAAAGTTTTTTGTGGGTTGTTTAAACAATTATTAATATATATATATATATAAACACAGACACAAATACACATATACATTAGTGGACAGTATGCAAGTCATTCATAACTGGGAGTGTTGATTATGGTATGACTCAGGAGAATACCACCTGGACAGACATGACTGCTTTGTAACTGTACCTGTTTGCAGTGACCAGAAAGAGGCGCTGTTATACTCTGCATGTAAGAGCAAGCTTTCTGTTCGAACCTGTCTAACCCTTGTGCTATCCTAGGCACTTTAATGTTGGGAGTTGGGTCGTCTAGACACACTAGACAGTGCTCTGAACCTTTTTTCTTCAATGATTTGTGAACCTCCCTGGTGTCCATGGATTACATGAAATCATGAAGCGCTTCATCCAAGAGAAGCAGCTCCAAAGCACAAAGACTCCTTCTGGTTGCAGGAACTCTGGGAAAGAAGGAGCAGGAGGAACTCCTGCAGGAATCTCTGCAGGAAACATCAGCTTGGAAAGACGAGCTGATTCAGCTGAAACATCGGCTAACATGTCAGCAGTCTGTGGCTGAGACTAAGTCAACACTCCTGCAGCGAGAGAGAGAGAGAGACAGAGAAAGAGAGAGAGAGAGAGAGAGAGAGAGAGAGAGAGAGACAGAGAGCTGAAGCTGCTGTCAGTGCAGAGAAAAGCAGGACAGCTGAAGCTCCCAGACTCTCAGTCCAACAGCTGAAGGAGTCCTCTGGACTCCAAGCCGATCTGCTCCCAATCCAAGAACATGTCCAGAAGGACAAAGACTCCTCCCTCCCTCCCTCCCTCCCACCTGACTGACTGACACCACAGAAGGAGGCAACAGTCCCATGGAGACCAGCTCTGATGGAGAACCACAAGAACCTGGAAGGAGAACGGCAGCAGTGAACGGCAGCAAGAACAGTCCTCCCTTTTGGGGGAGATCTCCTCACTCACAGAGACCCTCAAGGAGGAGAATGAGGAAGAGGAGAAAATGATGCTTTCAAAGACCTTGATGGACAAAGTCAATCATCGTGGATCATGGACCTCTTCAGTGAAGTCTCCCCAGACATGGCGGAAAAGCTTCCCCATAGCTATGGACATCATTCACAGGCTTTGGCCACAAAGCAGGGCAGGAACCAGCTGTGGCCCCTGGTGGATCAGGTGAGGAAAGAAGAGAAAAGAACGAGCTTCAGAGGAGTGTTGCCATTATTGATGGTAAAAAAATGTCTGCTCATAATACGTGAACACGAGACCCTCACCAGTTCTGGTTTGAAAACATCAGATTCAGTTTTCTCTTGTTTTGGACTTTTTATTGAAACTTTTTCTTTTCTTGAAACACACATTCTAATAATGAAAATTGTTTTTTACTTCAGCACCATTGGTCCGGGACATCAAAGTCTTTTTAGATTTTGTTACTTTTTATTTCAAAACAGTTTTGGGGAAGTTTTGTCTATTTTGGGCCAAATTATTCTTCTGTAATTCACTCTGAAGCCCCGCCCCCTTCCATCACATCTGCTTTGTTCAGAAATCAGAGATGCATCCTGATCAAACCCACAGAGCCCTCAGATCATCTACACTTCCAATTCAGATGAACTGAATTGATCAGAATTTTCGTGAAATTACCTTGTTTCGGTTTAGGGGCATCATGGTGCAGTGGCGGTCGACCCTCAATCGTAATATTGCAGGTTCATTTCCCGCATTGCACGCCCATGTGTCAAAGTGTCCATGGGCAATACACTGAACCCCACCTTGCCTCTGGTGGGAGGTTGGCGCCAGTGTTCGGCAGCGGAGTGACTGTTAAGCACTTTGGGCCTTTAAAGAAGGTAGAAAAGCGCAATATATAAGTAAACGCCATTTTCTTTGTTTCAGTTCAGAAAATTTAGAGAATAGTTAAAACCCAGAACCCGTTTGGATCCAGAACCGAGCTGAGATGTGGAGACTAAAGAGGAAAGATCAACATGAAGCTTCATCTTCTCTGCATCTTCCTCACAAACAGCAGCTCAGTGTGAGGAAGAGGAGCCACCTAGTCAGAGGTCATGTAATCAAATACTGGAGAACCATTTAGGAGAAAGGCTGAAGATGATTGGTCAAAAGCAGAAGCCCAACCGAATGGAAAGAGTCTGAAGAGACCAGACAAAAAAGAGGTTTTCTCATTTCATCCACAGAGAAGCTCCAATCGGAAAGACTTCCTCTTCAGACACTATCAGACATCTTTCCTGCTCTTCTCTGATTGGTCGGCTGTGAAACACTGAGGAAAACAGAGGAACAAGCAGAACATGAGAACTCCACTTTCTACTGTTGTCTTCAGTTTCAAAATTGCGTCAGCTCCAGAAGCGTCATCTGCAGGAACTTTGCCCAACACTTCACATCCAAATACTTCCATCACCAAGGTTACTAATTCAATCCTGATATTTTTGGATGTTCCTCTGACGAATCATCTGACGTTCCTGCTCTGTTCTAACCACCTTCCTTCATCTCAAGGTCATCTTCTCCAAAACTAAAACCATGTCCAGAGGGAGGTAGAGGAGACGTGCAGATGAAGACCTGCATTGTTAAAGAATGAGACTTCAAAATAAAATTCCTTCCTTTTTTTACTGTATTTGCATACATGAAAAACGTTTACATACAAATGTACAAATATAAAAGCATAAAATAAGTAACAATAGATTTAACTTAAAAGTGGTAAATCAACAACACTAAACATTCTATTTAGGAAAAACAACTATTTTATTAACTCTAAAAAAGAAAGATGTATTTAGGACACGTCAGACATTAAAAATTGGCTGTCATTGGCTGCGAACTGGAGACGTTTGTAGCAGTGATGGAGAGGAGGTCACTGTACAAGATCTTATCCATCATGGACAACCCAGACCATCCTCTCCACACTGTTTAGGACAAACAGCGAAGCTCCTTCTCCAGGAGCTCCGCTCCAAATACAGAAAATCATTCTTATCCAACACAATTCAACTCTTCAATAACTCACAGTGTAAAAGATGCACATTGTGTCTCATTGTCTTGATTTTTTATTTCTACTGGGCTCATGTCAGGAGATTTTGGCGGTTGACAAAACACAATAACATGAATTCTTTAAATTTACAATATGTAGTACTTTTGAGTTTAAAACTGGTTTATTCATCTTCTTCTTAACCATTTTATTCCCTTTCGGGGTCACAGGGCTGCCGGAGCCTATCCCGGCCTCTTGGGCGTAGGCAAGGGATACCCTGGACTGGTCGCCAGTCTGTCGCAGGGTAGATATCCTCAATCACACATCCATTCACTCTCACACTCACACCTATGGACAATTTAGAGTTGCCAATCAACCTATGTAGCATGTTTTTGGATGGTGGGAGGAAGCCGGAGATCCCGGAGAAAACCCACGCATGCACGGGGAGAACATGCAAACTCCACACAGAAAGGTACCCCATTGATGTTGTGTTTTGCCGGGACTTGATCCGGGGGCCTTCTTGCTGTAAAGCAAGAGCGCTAACCACTGCGCCACCGTGCAGAAATTAAAACTGGTTTAATTTCTTTTTAATGATCAATTTCTCAAAATTTCAATCTGTTCTTTTGTTCAATTTAAGCCAATTCTGATTTGACCCCATAGTTCTCTTCAGTTTCTTTAGTTGAGAATTTTCCATACATTCTTTATTGATTAGAAATAGTCTTTTCTCCTGTGTGAGTTGTCATGTTTTTTGAGATGAGATAGTTGACGAAAACTTGCATCACATTCTTTACAAGAAAAAGGCTTTTCTCCTGTGTGAGTTCTCATGTGTGTTTTGAGACTTGATGTTTCACTAAAGCTTTTATCACATTCTTTACAAGGGAAAGGCTTTTCTCCTGTATGACTTCTCGTGTGTCTTATAAGATTAGATATCTGACTAAAACTTGCATCACATTCTTTACACAAAAAAGGCTTTTCCCCTGTGTGAGTTCTCATGTGTCTTTTGAGACTAGATAGCTGACTAAAACTTGCATCACATTCTTTACAAGAAAAAGGCCTTTCTCCTGTGTGAATTCTCATGTGTGCTCGGAGACACGATGGTTCACTAAAACTTTTATCACACTCTTTGCAAGGAAAAGGCTTTTCTCCTGTATGAGTTTTCATGTGTCTTATGAGGTGAGCTTCTTGACTAAAACCTGAATCACATTCTTTACACAAAAAAGGCTTCTCTCCTGTGTGAGTTCTCATGTGAACTCTGATTTGAGACAAGTAATTAAACCTTTTACCACATTCTTGACAGACATAAGATCTTTCCGATTCAGTTCTTACACAGATTAACATATTGTTTGCAATTCCTTTTCTTTTACCAAACCATTTATAGGTTGATTTTTTTCCTTTTGGAGATTGTTTGTGTTTCTTTACCCAAGATGCCTTTCTGTTTTTTTTTCTAACAGATTCACTTGGTGAAATGTGAGAGCTGTCCACACTTTGGACATGACTTCTGTCTCTTCTCTTCCTCTGATCTCTGTTCTGTGAGTCTGTCTGTTCGTCTGTAGTTGATGTTGATTCTTCATGTTGGTTTCCTTCTTCATCCTGACTATCAGTTACATTAAAGCTCTGCTGATTGATTAGATCTGCTTCACTGTTCTCATCTTCCTCACAGGTAGGAATCTCCATCAAGGTATCAGTCTCCTGCTTCAGATCAATCTGATCTTCATCCTGACTGATGCAGATCTCTTCTTCCTGCTCCTCTTTATAATTTAGAGGTTCTGGATCCTCCCGTTCCACTTGGAAGTTCTTTTGCTGGTTGCAGAGATCTTCCTCTTCAATCACCCTGTGCTGAGGGACAACTGCAGGGACACAAACACAAGAATTTATACTTTTGAGGAAACTGTTTGTTTTGTTAAGGATCAAAAAAATCTAAGCCACTTGAAAATACTTCAGTTTAAAATGTATTCATACAAACGACGTCCCTTCATTTTCTGAACTCGCTGAATCACTTTCGGGGTCCATTAACAAACAAAATAATTGTATGCTTTTTGCGTATTCATCTTTTGTTCCATTATGAGACAGGGCCTGAGTAACTTCATATACGTACAGACCAAAAGTTTGGACACACCTTCTCATTCAAATGAATGGGAAAGTGCATCCAAACTCTTGGTCTGTACTGTAAGTTCATTCTGTCATGGTATTTTTTATGCCCGTAAAATTATTTTTTTTAACTTTTTCCTTAGTTTGCTAATTATAGTAATATCTATTTTCCACAACTAGACGCCGTCATTCCTCATTTGTTTCACTCCAGTTAATAGACAGAAGATCAACTGTAGTATTAATTTTAAAACTTTGTCAGATCAGAAAGAAACTCTGACCATGATTGGTTTTTATTCAACAATAGGAACTTATAACTTCTTAAATGTCAGCCGCTGCGACACCAAGAACATGACCAAAAGAATATTTTGATAGTCAGGAAGTTGTGAAATAGCTCACAGATCATATTTGCTCTTTTACCACTCGTGCACGCATTCGCAATGTTCAATCCACAGACACTCGCTCATTTTGCTCCACTTGTCATCTCACCAGCAACAGTTTCAAATAGGGAATTATTACAATGCGGAAACTAGTGTACGTTGTGTAAAACTAGAAAGTTATATTGTAAAAAAAAAATGGCAGTATTTATTCAGGTGGGTGGGGTCAGAGTAACAGCGCGGCATGAATGGACCCTTTTCTTATGACGCTGTAGGATAAAAGAAGCTCATTGGGAGAAGAGATTGTCACTCAAACCCATTTTTTTTTCAAATCTGAAAGATACAGACAACAGATCAAGTACTTATTGCTGTCACCCCCCCAAATACAAGAACCAAATACATTGTTTACTTTACTTTATTAATCATATAAGTAAAATATATCTGTGTAGCTGAATTCACTATTAAGACACAGTATGCAAGTTATTTCACATTTAACACGCATCAGTTTCTCTTTACTTTTTGAAGAATGGCTTTTGTTAAAATTTGCCACATTTTCCTTTTCTTGAAGTGAATACCACCCTGACATGAATTATGTAAGGGTTAATGGCTGACGAAGTGTGCGTTATTACTTTTTAATGCACGTCGTGGAAGCCTGAACCGCAAAGTGCATTAAAAAGTAATAACGCACACTTTGAAGGCCACTGGTGAGATACCATGGTCACTTACAAAAGCAATACATACTAACCAGTTTTTAGTCTTAGTTTTTTTTCCGATTTGGATCGCTTTTCTCACAAAAAGCGGACTATTTGTTACGTGGTGCGCTGCATCTTGACTGCACCACCGCTGCAGTCAAGATTCGGCGATATATATATGCTGATCTTTCCGATGAGTTGAATAAAGCATCCGTTCAGAGAGAAAGTTCTCCTCTTACTGCTTGTTTTTGTCCAAATGATGAAGCTAAAGGTTGTTTTAAAGAAGCCGGCGCAGTGATACAAAACACTTAAGCTAGCTGACCGGAACTTCTTTTTTAACCGTGCGGTTATCATGTTTTAATGCATACCCAGCAGCCAATCAGAATCGAGTATTAACCCGGACCATGGTATAAGAATTAATACATTCTGGTAATTTCCATTGGTTTTATGAATGAACATCAATGGAAACTAAAGGACGTATTCTTCTGTTTTTTGAGCTTAAGTGTCATATAAAACTGAACAAAAAAAGACAAACGATTGTCTACATTGCAATTAGGCACTGACTATATATGAGCACGGCAAAAGAGCTTAGATGAAATCCAGCAATAAGCTAATTAACAAGACTAGTCTTATTAAGTGCAAACCTTCATTAGCCATGTGGCAAATGTTGCTCCTAATTTTACTCCTCAAACAGTAAATTTGGTCTTATTTGAGACCTACCAAGTGTTCATTTTAGACATTGCCTGTATTCCTTTATCCTTGGAGGGTTTTTCTTCCTTTTTCCTTCTTTTGTTTCTAAACTGGATGCTGATGTTTCCTTCGATCTTTTGTCCATTTTCCACAAGCTTGAATTGACCTGTCTGTCTGTCAAACACCCAGACTCAAGACGAGGGAGATAATGGAAACAAATTCACTTTGATGCAGACTATTTTTTTTCTTTCACAGAGAGCGCAAAACACGATAGTCGGGGCGCTCCAGCGCCGCACAAGGATGAAAGAGCCGGACGCAGGTTATAGCGGGGATAGAGCGGGTTAAGCAAATGAATGGAAGAAGGCGGCCCACTGAAGAAATATTCAATATTGTACACATTTTATTATTAGTCTGAACTATCTTTTATTTAGAAAATCTTTAATTTTATCAGTCCAGTACAAAAAAAAAAACATCAACAAAAGCGGTTTTGGGCGGTTTTTGGCTGGGTCTGGCGGTTTTCAGATGACTTTTCGGCTGGAAAACTGTGACTATCTGGCAACGCTGGCGCAAACTCTCAGTCTGTCATCAGCGAGTTGGTCTCTGCCCCGCGGTACGTCAAGTTCCCGGCAGAAGATCGGAGTGTTTATTGAAGCCGCCCGCGTGTGTCCTCCTGCTATCAGCTCTGCAGGTCTCGCCCGATAAATACGAGCTCATTACGAAGCTGTTTTTTACGTGGCACGCGCTTCGTATGGAGCCATCAGCGCCTTTGAAATGCCATGAAAAATGAACAAACTAAAATAAAATGTAATTATTATAAAATACTCTTATTTTCCAAAGTCACAGGTAGCTACAACAGATGGATGAAAGAGCCACATGTGGCTCCGGAGCCATTGGTTGCCGACCCCTGTGCTAAACTCTTAAATGCAACAAGGCTCCAACGTCACAGCTATGATCTATCATGTAAAGATAATGCCTGAGGAGGCGTTCATCATCATAAATGAATGTGGTACGTAGAGGCCTGATTCCATTGGACGGCAAACTGTGGAACATGGTATGTAGACATAAATATCAGGGATCAGCAACCTTTATGACATGAAGCGCCAATTTGAAATTATTATTTTGGATTTTTGGGTGCAGATTGATGAGTGAAAAAAATAAAACATTAATCACAACCAACTCAGTTTTGCTCTTTAAAACACACTGGCATGCATTTTTACCGGTAGCACTAACACCTGGTGAGCCTTTAGTATGTGTTATATACAGAAAAAGCACCCATAGCTGAAACTGCGCCCTTTAACACAGTTGCCTTAAGGTCATGAAAATACGTTCACTGAGCTACAAACTTAAAATGACAGATGACAAAAGAAATTTTACTTTTTTTTTTCTTTCTTGCTAACAATTTTCCTCTTTTATCTGTTAAGGTTTCAGGTTGGTCGTCAGCTGGAGGGACTAACTAAGATCATCTGATTTGAAGAATGTTGTCGGCTGCACTGACCAACAATGTCTTCTGTCTTTTCAACTGGAAGGGACAGAAGAGACTCTCTGTTGATGGACTGCATGTTTGGAGAGCTTGAAGCTCAAGATAGAACCGTTGTTGAAGTGAACATACCGATAGTGTGGAGATGAAGATCAGAGTCACACTGACCTGCTGACATGTGAGAGCTGTCCACACTTTGGACATGACTTCTGTCTCTTCCCTTCCTCTGATCTATGTTCTGTGCGTCTGTCTCTTCATCTGTAGTTGATGTTGATTCTGTCTCTTCATCTGTAGTTGATGTTGATTCTGACTCTTCATCTGTAGTTGGTGTTGATTCTTCATGTTGGTTTCCTTCTTCATCCTGACTATCAGTTACATTAAAGCTCTGCTGATTGTTTAGATCTGCTTCACTGTTCTCATCTTCCTCATAAGTAGGAATCTCCATCAAGGTATCAGTCTCCTGCTTCAGATCAAGCAGATCTTCATCCTGACTGATGAAGAGCTCCCCTGGTTCCTCTTTAGTTTGTAGTGGTTCTGGATCCTCCTGTTCGTCTTGAATCTGTGGAGGTTCTGGTCCCTCCTGTTCCTCTTTAGTTTGTGGTGGTTGTGGATCCTCCTGTTCGTCTTGAATCTGTGGAGGTTCTGGTCCCTCCTGTTCCTCTTTAGTTTGTGGTGGTTCTGGTTCCTGGAGTTTCTCCTTGGTCTGCAGAGGTTCTGGTTCCTCCTGTTCCAGTCTGAAGTTTCTCTGCTGGTTGCAGAGATCTTCCTCCTCAGTCACCCACTGCTGGGGGAGGACTGCAGGGACACGAACACAACAAGGGGATTTTTAAAAGGTTTTAAAGGACATTTGGGTTTTGTAAAGCACCAATAAACTCGGTGAACATTGGGGAGAATGCCTGAGGAGTTTGGAGGACCGGAAGAGACTCATTGAAATAAATATATACACCATTACATTATTAAATATGCGCCATTCATTATTTAAAATTGTTATTAAATAAAATGTAAAATCAATAAATACATTTTTAAATATATACATACAGTACAGACCAAAAGTTTGGACACACCTTCTCATTCAAAGAGTTCTCTTTATTTTCATGACTATGTGGAATTATATACATAAAGAAATGTGAAACAACTGAAAATATGTCACCTATATATAGGTTCTTCATAGTAGCCACCTTTTGATTTGATTACTGCTTTGCACACTCTTGGCATTTATGGAAGCATTTGTGTAGCATAATTAAAAATAAAAGTCAAAACCAGAAATGCCTTTTCATTTTCAAAATAAAGCTGCATCAAATGAATCAAAAATAAAAGTAAAAATCAATACTTCAAAATACTTTTTCCTTTTCTACTTAAAAACCTCTTATTCTGTGTATTAATTTAAACGAAAATGCAAAGAGAGGATTGCTTTTTCATTTTCATATCCACCCTGCAAATAGTGTCGCATAATTCAATTCCACTTAGCATTTCCAGAGGGGAGACGGGCGGTGACGTCAGTGCCATCTCCATCTGTCCGGCTGCTAACAGACACAGTCCTACTGGGAGCAGTTTGGACACGTGACCTTTTTGGTCTGTACTGTATAATAGTAAATAAAAAGCACATTAATGTTATTTGTGACATATTCAATAATTTTATGGTCCAGTGAATACGAAATATATAATTAAATGTGTCATTGATTTTTTGAAATTGGAAATAAATCATCTAAAGTGTCATTAAATGTGTCAATATGTAATTACAATTCCATGTTAAATGATTTACACAGGTTCCATTTATAAATTATTCTAATATTCTATATTCTATTATATTTCTACATTTGACGTGGACACAGTTTAAAGGTGAAATTTGTTTCAGCCTGATGGTTGAACTCCGGCTTTTTCTGCCTTGAGCAATGAGATGAGAAGAAAACTTGAAACTTTGTTCCTCCAGTTTGGTCTTCTGGTTCTAAGCACTGATTCCACTGGTGACAGAAACAAACACACATTAGTGTCTGATAAAAACACGTCAATGAACACTCATGGATCATGTGTGACACATGTTACTGGCATCTGCACTTATGGCGCACAGTCAGGACTTGAAGACACCGGGGTGTGGTTCCACCAACTCAAGCAGCTGCTCCAGATGTGTACATTGGAATCTGTACACAAGTGGCATCTGGACAGATACACAACTGTACACAGCTGGAGACACAGCTGGACACTCCAGCAGACAGGCTGCAGGGTGTGTCCTCTGTTGTGAGCAGCTGTTGGACATTTTTTCAATCTGTGCTACTCAGAGGATTGAAAATCTCAGTCATAGAAATCGTCGATGTTGTCAACATGTCAATCAAAATCACAAATGACCGAAATCCTATTATACCTGATGTGAAGTGATGATAAAAATGGAGAAAAATCTACAATAAAGCAGGAGTGACACAGTGACAGTTAAGACCGCGGTCAAGTGAGCCGCGTGCATGCGTGTTTACATCATAGTTTACGGTAAACACGCCCAGCAAGCTGAAAAGACGGTATTAAGCGCTAATATCACCCATGTCGCAGTTATCCATTATCAGATTACATGTACTGTGCTCAGAAATCAATGAGAGTTATTGCAAGCCCTATATTGTCATTTGATGTACAAATGTATTCATTTAGATTGCATGTCTGTCCATTCTATAATAAACTACCAGAGATAATGTGTTGTGTTTGAAATATAATCAAACAGATTCTAAAAGTGAGATTCAACACCGACAAGAGTGTTTTGTGGGTTGTTAAGCATCTCATGGAATGGAATCAAACAGAAATGAAGAAACTCCACGTAAAAGAGCACATCTGGTCGTGTCATGTCAATTCTTTCTAAAGTTGCTTTATTTGAGGTGACACAAAACTTTCAACAGATTGTTGTTGGTAATGATGTTCACTAATATCACAGCAAGTTTGAAGAAAAAAGACTGTAGGAAATTAGAGTTATTGAAATTATAGTCCACCTAAGCATCCTCCCTTTATAGTCAAAGTATTACGTATCACCCATCCAAAATGCCACTTTATCAAAAGGTGACTCTAAACTTTCAACGGATTAATGTTAGTAATGATGTTCACTAACATCACAGCAAGTTCGAAGAAAAATGACTGTAGAAAAGTAGAGATATTGACATTTTAGTCCACATTTTTGAAAAGGCGACGCAAAACTTCCACTGGATTATTGTTGGTAATGATGATCATGAACATCATTACCATCCATAATAACAAATGACAATAATCCATTGAAAGTTTAGCGTCATCCTTTAATAAAATGGCCTTTTGGATGGTTTACATTTTACACTCCGACTATGAATGAGGGAGCCTAAATTAGCCTATAATGTCAATATCTCTACTTTTCTACAGTCATGTTTCCTTCAAATTTGCTCGGTACCCATCATTACTAGGGATGGGTACCGAGCCCCGGGGCAACATTCTTCAAGACCGCAATATCGGTAAGATCTGACCTCAACGGTTCTGCTATCCGTACTAGGGTTGGGCAATGTCCCTTAAATTGGCAGCTGAAGATATTTGCTTTCAACCATCGGGATGGTTTTTTAATTTTCGGTCTTATATAATTGCTATTCGTTATTTTACGTTATTACTTTATTTATTTTACTTCCCAACTAATGACTCATCCGCGATAATCCAGTATAAACTGAGGGAAGTGACTGTAACAAAAAAAGTAACAAACAAAATAGAAAGAAGTAGTCCGCTCCCGCACTTAACTAGTCAAGTGGACCGGCAGAGCGCGGACTTCCAGCTTTGTGTTTGAGGGGAAGGGGGGGGGGGGGTGCTTTGTTACATAAGCGGTATGTGTGGGAGATTTAAGACTCCGACCCGTCCCGCAGCTCTAGGGGAACGAGCTACCAAACTCAGAACAAGGTCTAAAAGTGTGTGTCTGAGCAGTGTGTGAGCTTCAAAGCAGAAATGTCGCTCAGTCCTTAGAAACCGTTCAAACAATCACGTGGATTTGTGTTTCGAGTCGTGTCCCGACTAAATAAAGGTCGATGTTATTCCCACATGTTTACGTGCAGCCAGGATGGAGATTGCAGCACCACCCAAAGCTAATGTTGTTAGCCCGTGTTAGCATACTGCTAATTCTGGCTTCTTTCCGGCTCCGCTCTTCAACAGAAAAAGCACTGTCCACACGGATTAAAACGATGAGCGAACAGGCGCTTCATAATAATCGTAACATTATTAAAAGCAGGTTTAGAAGATCATCTCGTATATTACAGAGCTGACATATCTATGTATGTAGCCACTCGGCGGAACTGATATCCTCTTCTGGTTTTTCAAACCCTACTGCACATGTGCAAACGATTTATTATGACCGGAAGTGTGACCCATGTGAACGTTTGTTATATTCTGAAAACATTTTTCTGGGCCCATGTACACTGTTGAATTCCAATCCGACCATTGATCCCATCAAGATATTTTGCACATGTAACCGCGGCTTGTGGTTTCGACTCGCAGTGTGGCGGGGGTGCGGGGATGGAGAGACACCATCGTGATGCCAGTCACCTATCACGATGGACGATGGTATCGTCAATCGGCACAACCCTAATCGGTACTGGAGAAGTCGCATTTTTTTGTGTCCCACAAGATATAAATGTTATCTGCCATATTTAAGTCACCAAGTCAGTCAATTTTCCGTTAATTTCGCTATTCTCGCTGAAGAGGAGAGGTCTGTCTGGCTATTTGTGTGCACGGAGGCAGGGTTGTTGTTCAGACAGTACGCACACAGAAACGCTACCAAAGATATACGTGGAAAAAAATGTGGCTCTTTCCTCCCTGTGCTGCGGCTCTCTGTGTTTTTGTAAAATAACTGTCATGTTCTCAAATTGTTGTGGTGCCTTTAACACCTTCAGTTCGAGCGAGAAGGCAGAAGGAAAAGAGCAGCGTGAGCACGCGGAGGGGGCGTGTCTGCAGCTGTGAACGCCGACCAGAGTCCGTGTCCGGATGGAAAGTTCTTCTGGTAAGACAGTCAGTGGCGATCTCGTAGGGGTGCACATGAGCACCCCAAAAAAAAAAAAGATACTTTTGTATTAACAGATGAGGCGTTTTATAACGACAGAAAGCAGCGACTATCGTATGTCATGCTACGTTGTAAACCATGCAATGTGGTGAGCGTGGCATTTCAAAGGCGCTGATGGCTGCGTACGAAGCACGTGCCACGGAAAAAAAAACTTCCTTAATGAACTTGTATTTATCGTGCGAGAACTGCAGAGGCGATAGCCGGAGAACACACGCGGGGCGGCTTCAATAAACACTCCGGTTGTCCGGAGTGGTCTTCTGCCGGGGACTTGACGTGCCGCGGGGCAGAAAGCAACTTTTTTTAGAAGTGCTTTTTCCCCCCGGTTATTTATCTTTGCTGACCTGCGCTCTACCCTTAAGTTCTTGAAGATCGACCGGTCGATCATGATCGACATAATGAGCATCCCTGCCCTAGACTAAGACTACCCATTTCCACAAAAAAAGAATTAAATTTGCGTCAGGGTGCCCCTACCATCCTGTGACCTTGCTGCTACGATGACTGTATGTTGCGCTGTCTGTGTAGAACACGCTGGAGGGGGGTTGCAAACGGGGAAAACAACAAACAGGTAGGGGGGGGGCTTAGACTCACCGCTTATGATTCCAGACAAACCAACAGCTCATAAAAAATAGATGTCATCCATAAAATGAATATGATTTATTGGGTTTACTGGATTTAAAGAAAAATAAATAAATAGAAAGGAGTCTGCATCAAAGTGAATTTGTTTCCATCATCTCATTCATCTTAACGCTGGTGTTTGACAGATGGAAGAGTCTGTTCAAGGTTGTGGAAAAAAGATCAAAGGAAACATCAGGCTGATAAAGAATAAAAATAATTAAATTAAATAAATATCCTGACAGCATTTTGAATCAATACAAGTTTTGCCAAATGAATTATCACGATATATAGGCAAAAACGTTTTTTTCTAAAACACCTAGTGTTGCGGCTTCCTGTGCTTTCATCTCAGGGGGAAACTGATCCAAATGGCTCTTTGAGAGGTTCAGGTTAGCGACCCCTGGTCTAGCACATCCATGTGCATTCCAGGTTTGTATTGGAACATTATCATGTATAAAGTAAAATGTTTTGTTAAAAAAAAATCAATACTGTTGCATAATGAGGAAATAAAACACTATGTTCTTAATTTGTTATTTATTGATTTTTGGTCCTCGAAAAGTATCAAAACACCAGATTGATAAGCAGTATCAATAAGAGTAGTAGTACCGTTATAACCTTAAGGATACCCATCCCTAATCATTACCAACAATAATCCAGTGAAAGTTTGGCGCTACCTTTTGATAAAGTGGCATTTTGGAGGGTTCACAAATTATTCTATTATTTCTATTAAACTATGGATGAGGGAGCCTGAATTAGACTATAATGTCAATATCTCTACTTTTCTACAGTCATTTTTTCTTTAAACTTCCTGTGATGTTAGTGAACATCATTACCAACAATAACCTATTGAAAGTTTTGTGTCACCTTAAGTAATGCAACTTTAGAAAGAGTTGACATGACCTGACCTGATGTGCCCTTTTACGTGGAGTATCTATCAATGGGTAACAGTGACATGGGTGAAATTAGCGCTTTATATCGTCTATTCAGCTCGCTGAGCGTGTGTACCGTAAACATGATGTAAACGCGCATGCTAAAAGTCAGTGACGGCTAGCGAGACCACACTTCCACAGATGTCGGCTCACTTGACCGCGGTCAGTTAAGATAAGAAAAGCATGAAGCACAAAGGGCTTATCTCCTTTGTTGAAGGTCACATAAACATACCTATGTGGTGAAGCTGGAGCTGTGGTTTCCAGATGACATCCAGCAGTCTGCGCTGACGACAGAGCTCCTCCTCGTACTGGACGATGGTTCCTTCACAGAGTCTGCAGATTTCTTCAGCAGCAGCAGCTAGTCGCTCGCTGATCAACTCTCTCAGAGACTGAAGGGAAGACATGGTTCCTGCTCCGATCTTCAGCTCCAACTCCCACAAACACCGCCGTCCTCTTCACTGCAGCTCCCATCGATCATCTGCTAGTCTCACAATCACAGCAATCCACGTTGTCTTTCCGTTCAACACTTCTTCACTCATTTACGACACTTTGGAAAATGCTGAGAGTTCCCACACGAACCACGTATCGTCCTTTCTGTCCAAAAACCTCACAAACGTCCCAACAAAACACCACCGACCTCTGAACACAAGCTAACGCTGCTAGCCTGCTAACAAGCTAACGGTGCTAGCGCCTCGTGCTGTTTACTTCCGGGTCACGTGCAGATTTTTATTTTAAAAGAAACGTATAAACTGCTTAACTGAACCTCAATATGGTTCAAAAAGCTTCAAATATTTTTAAACAATTTAAATTCAGGAGATAACAAAGAATAGAATATCAAAATGGAAAGAAAAAAAATTTGGAGAAACTTTTTTAGAGCTGTTGTGACGTCAACCCAACAGTATCTCATTAGAATGTTTAGATTATGACTAAAAACGTATCAGAGACTAAATAAACAAACAAATTAAATTTGTTTATTGTATTCCAAAATTACAGTAATTGAAAAAGGAATGTCTCAAGTGAAGAAACTAAATTAAAAAAAGAAAATCTAAAAGCAAAAAGACCCTAAGAAACAGTTTCTAAAGAGAATAATTATGACCATAAATAATCCTGAAACTTTAGTCTGTAACAAATACAAGAAATAATTTCAAATTCTTATGACAGTGAAAAAAAAAACAATCGAAAAGTTTCCCCAATTTCAGTCAAATTAGATTAGCACATTATTAAAGTATATAACTGAGATGTAACACAATAAAAGAAAATTGATAAATATAAAGATCTTTGGAATGTAAACATGTAATGTAAGATGTAAACATACTTCAAAGATTTTAAAGCTTTTTCTTGTTTTCTGTGTCTTCTTCAAAGACTTGTTTTATTTGAAAAACTGTTTGTAAACTATTTTTAAAAAAAATCACAGATTATTTCAAGTTGAGAAAAAAATAAACATTTAATATTTTTATGTTTGTCTGTCTGAATATATGTATGTATCTATGTATGTTTTTCTGTCTTAATAAAGAAGAAATAAGAATAGGTACTTTATTGATCCCACAATGGGGAAATTCTTCTCCGCATTTGTCCCATCCCCTGGGGGAGCGGTGAGCTGCAGCCTAACTGTGCTCGGGAGGCAGAAGCGCTAAGGGCCTTGCCTAAGGACCCTTGCTCAATTGATATGGTAATTGACTCAGTACCATTGTTTATTCCCCTCCGGGAATCGAACCCTGGATCCCTGCGTGGTAGCCGCTCACCTCACCAACCGGTGAGGATGGAGACTGGGGGCGGAGCCTGGAGATGACTGAAGAAGGTCAGAGGGCGGAGCTTCATCAGGATGAAGGTGCTGCTTGGATTCTGGCTTGATGATCCTAAAATCAATGGGTTAAAACCAAATGTCACTTTACCAATTTACTAGGTGCCGGCACACAAATTAAATTGATTGATTTCATTTATTTAAGTGTCATGCACTAATGTGCCCAGCCCACATGGGCTTATATGACACTGAAAGACAAAATACATAAAACATATAGAAACATGCCCATCACAAAAATCCAATAATCAGAGTCTAACAGAATACAAAGTGTCCATTCTTATTGTCCATGCCTTTGACACAAAATTTGCCAAACAAAAAATTTCATTTTCAAAAAGCCAACGTAAATTTTTATCTTCAGATAACCAAAACAAATCAGGACATTTCTTTTCTATTACCTCATGCATACAAAATCTCTGTTTTTCGTACAAAGGACAATAAAACAAAAAATGAAATTCATCCTCCACCACTTGCAGCTCACAGACCTCACAGTCTTTCCTCCTCAGGAACGCCTTTAAAGTGCCCCGCTTCCACCTGTAGGGGGAGCACTCCTGCTCTATGTTGAGCACATAAGGATCTTTGTCCTCTTTTTAAGTTGTACATAACATGTGACTCAGCAGAAAATGTGTCCTTAATTTGCAAATAAGTTGGTAATTTTGGTTTTTGAAGCAGTTTCATTTTCCAGTCTTTTTCATAATAACCAACTAAAGTTTCCTTAACATTATCTATCTTACATTTCAAACAATTAAAAAATAATGATTGTAGGTTCACAGAGGACAGAATGTTAAATACATCATTACACCAGGGATAAATATGAGTTCTATCCCAATCAAATATTTTACGAGCAAGTCTCTCTGCAGGTAAAGTCACCAGCCGGTTCCATAATCTGAGAACTTCTGCTCTTTGTTTGATCACACAAGGTTCCCCCCCCCCCATGTCCCCCTCAATGGCGGCTTTAGTGGTGAACCTGTGTACACCCAGAAAATATCTCATTGCCCTGTATTGAACCTCATCACACTCAGGAGCGTTTTCATAACCCCAGACTCCTGCAGAATAAAATAACACAGATCCCACCATGGCATCGTATAATTTACTAAACGTGTCAAAACTCCAATATCAAAATATCAAATATTTATTTTATTAAAGTTGAACTAGTATACTGTTTTAAATGGTTGTCTTGTGTCATATTTTTTAGGAAGGCATAATTGTCTACTTTGAGTTCTGTAACGCTGTAACTCTTGAGACTTAAATAGATAACTTGATTGGGAGCTCAACAAACCCAAACCCCCCATTGTGAATCGGTGGGTTACTATTCTTTAAAGTAGTGCTGAGTGATGGAGCTACACCTGTCCATACTATGAACATTATGGTCACGTGACTATGTTGGAGTTTTCTGAATAAAACTCTGTGTTTGTTTGTTTGTCAGTGAGAGTTTCTGGAGAGTAGAAATCAAGTGTGAAAAATTAGAATCTTGTGATCCAGAGTTTTGGTTCAAAAGTCTTTCCCTGTTCCAGATGCATAACCAGGATCCTCTGACTGTCTGTTTTCCCCTGACCCACTCAGAAATCTATCTAATCCAGAAATGTTCTGCCTGATTGATGATCAACTGTGGCTGTTGCTACAGTTTGTTAATTGGTTAGAAACTCACAAATTTTTATCACGGTGATATTTGATTTAATTGAGTTGTTTCAACCAATAAATATTTGAATGTTGCAATTCTATTCCAGACTTTGGGGCTTTTGCTGGTTTTGGGACACCAGCAGCCTTGATCAGAGGATCTCAGTCCACTTTGTGTCGTTCTGAAAGGTCTGGGAAAGACTAAACATGAAGAAAAAAAACAAAAAGCTGAACTGCACACCGATGGAGAAGAATGATATCAGAACTGCTGGAAAAGTGGTCTTTCTGAGGTCAACAGCCATGCTGCTGCTTTCTGGACTAGCTGGAGAATGTTAATAGAATTCTGATCCAGTCTGTGGTCCAGAGAGGTGCAGGAGTCCACGAAACATGAGAAAAAACCTTTGAGCTTCTGCAAGAAACCATCATGTCTGTATCTGATGAACCACCAACACAAATCATTCAGAGAAACAGTTTAAGGACGGATGAGGAGAAAATCGATCGATGATTGATCAATATTTGTTGATTTGTTTGATCTACTGACTTTAGAGTCTAAGAACGTTCCCTCATGAAAATGTACAGAAAAAAACAGACATTAGCTGACGGGACGGGTGACATCAGCAACTATGGCAAGAGTGTGTGGACAAAGTTATGAGAAACTCCCAATACGAAAGAGAAAAGAAGCAGAAGACTTCCCAACACTCCAAGTTAGAATGAGAAGAGGAAGTGCAGTTCTCCATCAGTCCACCGGGGGAGCTGCAGCACAATAACTGTCCACTTGATGTTGAAAGAGACAGTGGAGCTGATCTCAGATCAGTTCCTGCTGCAGCTCTGACACTCATCTCCACTTCCTCTGATTCCTCCATCACTCTGCTCTCCACCTCCCAGGAACACCGTCCAGTCACAACATCTCTGCAGACCAGCTGCTGCTGCTGCTCCTCTCTGCTCCTCCAGGAGGAACATCAGACTGACCAGAACCTGCAGAGAGAAAGTGTAGAGACAGAGATGAAGGAGTGTCTCCTGATCCTGGTCTGTCAGTCAGTGATGCAGCACAGCAGCAGAAAGAGCAGCAGGAGCTTCAGTCCTGTTCAGAGCAGCAGCTTCCTGTCATCTTCACCTGTTGGAGCTTCTGCTGCTCTGATTGGCTGACTGTTGTCCTGAAGCCTGTCATCATTCTCCTCAGAGCTTCACTGAGAAGCTGCAGCTTCACAGGAAACTCTGCATCTTTGC
>CM074492.1:29327751-29392908 GCA_037389245.1 Oryzias sinensis
AGAGGGCCCCTGGTTCCAGAGGGCCCCTGGTTCCAGAGGGCCCCTGGGTCCTGAAGTCATAGGTGTTTGTCACTTTCTCCAGACTGCAGCAGTGATGATTGTCCTGGTGTGTTCAGTGGGTCTGATGCTTTCTAACCAGCTGACTTGAGTGCTTGGTGCAGAGGATGACCTCGTGTCCACAGAGATATCTTCCTGTAAACCTCACTGCTGCTGCTCCTCAGTAACCCCGAGCGTCCAGGGTCATCCTTTTGTATTTTTCCTGTTTTCAGAGCAGTAAAATAATCCACATGGTCCTAAATGTTGTTGAATGTGTTTAGACGACTGAGGAGCCTTTATTAATCTTTACTCAGAAGTGCATTCTGGGTAAGCATGTACAGTGCATGTGTGGAGGAAGCTCCGGCTCCTCATTCATGCTTCCAGGCTTCGTGCCTCCTGCTAAGCTTGTTCAGGTCATGTTATGCAACTAATGAAAGCGGAACAAAGCACAGCCCGGCTGAGCCGTAGCGTGCAGCCGCTTGGCTATTATTAGAGCCAGCTCCAACCTGTAGCTGCACGGTTCCTGGACTCAGACACTGCACTTGGTTTGAGGAGCTGCAGTTGTGCTCCTGTCTGTCACCTGTGGTTGTTGTTGTGGAGCTTTGGTTGTGTGTCGGTTGTTGACCTGCCCGTCTCTTTGTGTGTCAGCAGGTTCCTCCGTGCGGCTGTGGACTCTGAGGAAAAAGGGACTCCAGTGAAGTGAACTGTGAAGATGCTGAACCTGCACATTATTCCAGACATCAACCGGACTGCAGCAAAGCCCCCCCCCTGCAGCCACTGTGTGTGGGCGGGGCCTCGGTGCTGCTGATGTTTTGGTTTTGACCCGCTTTTCCTTCCGTGTGCATGTACTCCACTGTGATTGGTGCAGACTGAACTGCACCACTGCATGGCTGCCTGTCTGTGCCCCCCAACGCCTCGTGCCTTAACCCCCCCCAACACACACCAAGTGCGATTGGGTCCTTCTGTGAAAGGGTTCTGTTGGTCATGGAAAGGATGCGTGAACTGTGCAGAACCCAGAAAAAGTCCCTTCTGTCTTTAGCTTTGAATATGCACCTTTTCATGGAGCGGCCATGATGTCACAGAGAATGTTTGAGCCCCCACTGTCCTCACAGACACACAACAGCTTCTGTGGAAGCACGTAGTTTACCTTTGGGTGCCATATTTCAGTGGTGGGGGTAACTTGTTGAACAGGTCTAATTTCTGGAGGTTAGAACTTAAACCTGACCCCCCCACCCCCCAACCAAACAATGTGAGCGTGTGGACCAGTCCTGCTGGACGTTCGTTCCTGCTGATTCCAAAGAGCGCTTGTAGAACCGTGAGCGAGCGAGTGGTCGTCCCGGAGGAGCGACGACAGCAGAGCAGTTTAGGTGCTTTGAATGTTTACCCAGGTTTGAGGTCAAGCCCATGACCTTTGAGAAGCTGCAGCCATCAGGAGACCCCAGAGCCACATGCTGCTGGTTGGGCTTCGGGTTAGCAGAGAAGCAGGGGGTGCAGCTGCACCACACCACAGCAGGATTGACACAGGAAATGAAGAGGTTGACCATCTGGAAATCAGCCACCGTCTGCCTCCTCTTCCCTCCTTTTTCACTGCCGTACTCTGAGCTGTTCAGTGCTGAGGCGTCTGCAAAGTCTGGGCTGAAAAACCTCCCAGGAAAAAGGCAGAATGGAGGGGTTGAGGTAGTTTTCTGGTGCTTCAGCCCAGACTTTGGTTTTGTCAGCTCCTCAGGGTAGTAGCTGTAGATTTAGAGGCGTGTTTGTTTGCTCTGCACTGGCACATCTTTAGAAAGTTTCCTCCTAGTTTCTGATAGCAGGAGCCCTTCACCCAGGCGGGGAAGACTCGTACCTCAGGCCCGTCTTGGTTTAAACAAACCTGGAACAGCCATAGCTTTTCCTTTTGGGTGTTAAAGCTTGATGTCTGCTTTTTTCATTGACGCGTGCAGCGTCCTCTCCTTTAACTGTCGCATCCAGCCAGACCCCCGAGGGTGTCCAAAGCCGGGAGCTTCTCACTTTTCGTTTTTGATGCCATCCGGTGGCACAAAGACTGAGTTGCAGCAAATGGAATAGCCTCCATCTGCCACCAGAACATAGGGCTGCTGTGCAGAACAGACTCAGTTCTTCAACTCAAATGCTTGTTTGCTTTTTCAAAAAGATGATGCAATATTTTATTTTGTGCAATTCTTGACAAGGGAAAGAGTCTTGAAAATGAAAACCTTTAAAAAGTCTTTTTGACTGTATTCCTTTAGATGTTTCTTTAAAAGGTGAATTGGTGACGTTTTTCACAGACAGACAGGTTTTCTCATGTTTGGAAGCTTCTGAAAAAGCTGCTGTTTGACAATCGGTCGGTTTCAGTTCAAGTTGGACCAAACGCGTTAAACAAAGTTGACTTGAAGGTTCACGACGGTTGCTTCCCTTCTGAATTCAGCCAAAGCTTGGGAGGGAAAAGGTTGAGCTGCAGATGCTGGCTGCTGCCGGCCTTTCAAATGTGAAGGTGTGCTCTCAGGACGGCTCCAGCTCCTGGAGAAGCTGCTCAGCGCTGCTCCTGTCCTCCCCACCTGCAGAAAGCTCCCCTTAGATCACTCTCACTCCACGCTTCCCCTCCTGCTGTGTTTCTAGGAGCCAGTTGATGTAGCTGTTGTCAGTCTGTCCATGTTTCCACTTGAACACTTTATGCAACAGAAGGTTCACGCTTCACCGCGAGGCTGCACAGAACCACAGCATTCTTTCTCCACTCATTTCTTTGACTCTTCGTGCATAATTCCAGTGTGAACAGAAATGTCTTTCTGTAAATGATTTTGTTCTTAAAGCTGACGGGAGCCAGTCGATGTTTGAGAAGCATCAACTTTACTGTAAATATGTTTGACAACTTTTCTTGGAATAAATGAATAAAAGAAAAAAAAACATCTCGATTGAATTTTGTCTTTATTTATATTATTACTTGAACTCTGGATTTCTTCTTCTCTTTTAATGCAGTGATAGTCATGTTTTACTGTAGTTTTGCACCACCAGGTCATTGCCGTCTCACATTCCTGACATGAAATCATCACTTCAGTTCTTTGACAATCTACCAATTCAGATGCTTAGCCGTGTGGTGCTGATGGTTTTCCACTCAGGATTTGGGCTCTGAACATACAGAAAATCAAAGAAACTGTTTGAGCTTCACTTCCTGATTGTTGTTATCCATGAAAACAGAGTAATGGGTCAGAAAGGCGCTTCTTCTTCAGCCTGTTTATCATTTCCTCACACGTTTACTGATTATCTTATCATTTGTCATTTTAATGATTTGTTGAGGATGAGCGCTGGTTCTGATCGAACAAACCCACAAAATTATGTCTTTAGAACTTCAGAACCACAAATAAAGGCCTCAGATTTGTCCCCAGTGCTGCTGGGAGCAGTAGTCCATCATTTCTCTTTGCAGGCTAACTGACTGCTGTGCTTTTCTGGTCTGTTGTTGCCAGTAGACTGTACCTCAGGCTAAAATGTTTGTTTTAGCGTGTCTGTGGCTCATCACTGTTTGTTCAGGAAAGACGAGGGAAAAGCTGTTTCCCACCGTTTGCCTGTAATCTCCTGGACCCTGGATGGATTCATCCGCAGGCTTTGCTTGTTCTGCATGTTTCAGGCTTCATCTGCTGCTCACTTTTCCATTCCGTTCTGGAAAACGCTGAAGCAGGGGAGAAACAGACAGTCATCGCTGAATCAATCGTCTGGGTTTCTGATGCAACAACAATATGCAACTAAGCTAGGAAAAATATGAGCAGTGATGCTTATGGATCCCCATCAATCCCATAGAAACAATGGAAAAATAATGAAATAGAAAACACAAAGCTGATGTCAGACATCTGAAGGGGAATAAATGCAGAAAGGGTTTCCATCCATATTCCTCCGCTTATCCAGGACCGGGTCGCGGGGCAGCAGTCTAAGCAGAGATGCCCAGACTTCTCTCTCCTCAGCCACTTCCTCCAGCTCCTCTGGGGGAACCCCAAGGCGTTCCCAGACCAGCAGAGAGACGTAGTCTCTCCAGCGTGTCCTGGGTCTTCCCCAGAGTCTTCCGCCCAGTGGGACATGCCTGGAACACCTCCCAGGGAGGCGTCCAGGAGGAATCCGGACTCGATGCACCCACCTCAACTGGCTCCTCTGGATCTGGAGGAGCAGCGGTTCTACTCAGAGCTCTCTGCAGATAACCAAGCTCCTCCCACTTTCTCTAAGGGACCCCCAGCCACCCTACAGAGGAAATTCATTTAGCCGCTTGTATCCAGGACCTGGTTTTTTGGGTTATGACCCATAGCTCATGACCATAGGTGAGTATTGGAAAGAAAATCAACCAGTAAATTGAGAGCTTTGCTGAAAAGGATTTCTATTGCAGCGTTTTAATAAATGAATGCTGTTTTATAAGATTCTTTTTTTCTTTATAAACAACCAAACATCAACGTCACACATTTTAGATATAATAATCAAGAATTTCCTTGATTTCATGTGACTTAATCACACATTATCTACCAGCAGACAGTGTCATTCTTCCTGCTGTAACCATTTCATTTTCTTTCAACCAATCTTCTGTTTAGTGGACTGAATGATTTCTCTGTAATATCATTTAGAACAGTTTTACCTGCTGGAGCGACTCCATTTATGATGCTTATATTGATATAAAGGACGTTGTGGACTGTTTCACACATCAATTGATGGATTGTTGACATTTTGTTGATCAGATCAAACCTGACTGGCCTTTCAAATGGAAAACCAGAGCCCCCTCACCCACATCACCCAGGGCCACCTCGGACCTAGAAATGGTTCTGCCTTGGTATCTGAAACTCACTTTTTCTGGCATGAAGGTCCATTTCTATGCTTTTCTGAGAAGAACTGAATTTGAGTGGACTCTGTGCTGCAGCAGCAACGATGGTAGAAGAAGGAAACAAACATCCGTGAGAAGATGTGTTCACCCCTAAGCTGATCAGCTTCTCCAGAACTGAAGGTTCACTGTTTGTGCAAAAGCTACAGACTGTCAGTGACGTGAAGCTTTCTGCAACGCTGAAGATCAAATCTGAGGAGAGCACACCAACTCCTGCCTTCACAGACGTTATCGTGCAGCATGCTCCGTCTGTCCCGTTTGAACAGGTCTTCCTCTGGTGCTTCACTGAGCCTCGGTGGCCCCACTGTGTCCTCAGGCTGGAGAAGCCTCGGCCTCAGTGGAGCGGAAGTTCACAGGAATGTGGGAACCAGAGCGGCTCTCTCTCACGGCACGACGTGAAACAAAGCTGATAGACACGGTTTGTTGTTCTGTCACTCAACTCCTATTTCCTCTACATTATGCAAAAAAATGTATATGTGTACATGCATGTGTGTGTGGATGTTTGTGTGTATCTGTGTCTGACTGTGCGTGTGTGTGTGTGTATAGTTGTTTCAGTGCATCTGTGTGTGTGTGTTTTAGTGTATCTGTGTGTATGTGTGTGTGTAGTTGTGTGTTCTTCTGTGTGTATCCGTGTGTGTGTAGTTGTTTGTGTGTATCCGTGTGTGTGTGTTTCAGTGCATCTGTGTTTGTGTGGGTATGTGTGTGTGTGCATGTTTTTGTGTGTGTAGTTGTTTCGGTGCGTGTGTCTTTGTGTGTGTGTTTGTGTGTGTGTGTAGTTGTTTGTGTGCATCTTTGTGTGTGTGTTTCAGTGCATCTGTGTGTGTGTGTTTTAGTGTGTGTGTGTGTGTGTGTGTGTGTGTGTGTGTGTGTGTAGAACATCTCCATTGTGGGTTCAGTGAGACAGCAGTGAAAGTACAGCAGCAGTTCTGCTCTCCTCAAAGTCCTGAAGCAAAGTTCAAAGATCTCTGAGAAAATCTGTACATGTCTGCTTTTCCCTCTTTCTGTTTTTTCATTGCTCAACTTTTTCTTGATATTCTACATTTGTCTGTGCTGCTTGGAATCCCTTTTTTTTTGCAGTTGTGTTTGTTGATTCTGTGTGACTCCGGTTCTCTGGTCATTGTGTAAACTGGCTGTTTGTGTAGTCTTCAGCCGAGTCGGTTTTTGATCAGCGGCTTTAAAGGTTCTGTCTGACCGAGTCACGCTTTGCTCATTCTTACATCTGTTCCGAATCCCTGAATGTCTGTCCTCAGTTTGTTTGCCCTGCGTCTTTTTCTGACCCTTTGTAGTTTCTTTATTTTTTTTCCATTGTTTCGTTTGCTCACTTTTTTCTCCGTCTGTTTGTTGGTTCAGGAGTTCTCGTCGACCCACCTGGTGTTATTTTCTGCCTGGATAAACTCTAAATCGGGTTTGACAAACCAGTGAGCATTCGCTGGAATCATTTTGACAGATCATTTGTTTTGCAAATATTTCAACACGTTCAAAATTGCAGCAACACTAGGATAAAGCTGAGCGATCGACTCACGCCAAACCCTGAAGACTCCTGAGAACAATGTTCACACCCTGGACTCTGGGAGCAGGTCCAGAATGGGTTTGTCCGGTTCCAGATCCAGCTCATGTAGTGGGAGCAGACACTGAGGTCCAGCAGGGTGGGGCCGTCATGGTGGGGGGCTGATGGGGACATGTGCACGTCTGGGGGTCAGTCTCGCTCTTAGAAGCCCCTTCAGTGAAGTCGCCTGGGTAGATTATGTGTTGGGGGGTTGTACACGTGAACACAGGACACAACAATGTTCTGCTTTCTTTGTGTTCAGCTGGATGGTACATACTGTCCTGAGAGCTGAGGGATGGGGGGGGGGGCTCAGAGGGGAGGGAGGGGCTGCCATGCTCAGTGAAATGGCGTTAATGTCGGGACAGCTGCAGGGGTGGGGTGGGTGGTCTGAAGATGGTAACAGCTGTGACATGAGAACAAAGCAACCAACCAGGGCTGGAGCAGCATCAGGGCGAGACGCTGGAAGTTTCATTATTGATGAAGGTTTCCTCTCCAGCTCCACACGTTTCAGCGGGAACAGCGCGTTCTGACCTCTGTGCTAAATGGTATTGACAGCACTAACTCATATATTTGTACTACTGTCTTAGAAGACCCAAAAGTGAGTTAATGAAAGTCACAATCACACACTGATGGCTCTGCTGCCAAACACCGGCAACACCAACCAGAGGCAATGTGGGGTTCAGTTTCTTGCCCAAGGACACTTCAACACATGGGTGGACAAGGCAGGAACTGAACCTGCGATGTTCCAATTAGAGGTCAGCCGCTCTCCCTCTTCACCACCTCTCCAACATGGCCGCCCCACTATAGCTGTATCACCTCTGATGGTCAAACCTGGCTCTTCCTACTCATCAATTATCCCAGTGATCAATTATGAGCATCATGCATCTGCACGAGGGAACAGATTTCAGCTTCTTTTGATTTGACCTTCGCTCTCTCAGCTAAGCGACTGCTTCATCCTGTAACCCTTGTGCTATCCAAGGCACTTTATCTTTGGGGGTGGGGTCATCTGGACCCCATAAAATAGCAAAAGGATTAAAAGCCTTTAGGTGTACAAGCAGCTTTTTCATGACCCGTGGGTTATTTTGCAAGTGAGTTGGACCTTTGTGCCTTTCTTGGGCTGATTTAAGCTAAAGAGCTAAAGACAAATGTAAAGCTGAATGGAAAGAAGTGTTGTTTTCTGCTGGAAGCCCAGGCTGAATACAGTGTCTGCTTAGAGCACCTGAAGCTCAAGACCACCTGTTGGAATCGAGGGGGAAGATCACAGGTACCTCACGGTAAAACATAGTACAAAGCTTGGTGACAATCACTGGGAATACTTGGCCGCCAAGTATTGGAGTTCACCCCGGTGGACGAGAGGGTCATGTCCCTCCGCCTTTCGGGTGGGGGACAGGTCTCTGACTGTGGTTTCAGCTTATGGGCCGAACAGCATTTTGTAGTACCCAGTCTTCTTGGTGTCTCTCGAAGGGATACTGGAAAGTGCCCCAACGGGGACTCTATTGTCCTCCTGGGGGAATTAAATGCCCCGTGGGCAATGACAGTGGCACCTGGAGGGGCGTGATTGGTAGGAATGGCCTCCCTGATGTGAACCCCAGCAGTGTTCTGTTATTGGACTTCTGTGCACCTCCTAGTTTGTCCATAATGAACACCATGTTCGAGCATAAGGGTGTCCATCAATACATGTCGAATCAGGACACCCTAGGCAGGAGGTCAATGACCGACTCTGTGGTTGTTTCAGGCGACCTTCGGCCTTGTGTCTTGGACACTCGGGTAAAGAGCGGGGCAGAGCTGTCAACCGATCACTACCTGGTAGTGAGTTGAATTTGCTGGCGGGGAAGGAGGCCGGAAAAACTTGGGAGACCCAAACGCACTGTGAGGGTCTGCTGGGAATGCCTGGCTGAGCCCTCCGTTAGGGAAGTCTTTAAGAACGAGGTCCCGAATCCAAGCGGCCAAAATGAGCTTCCTCCGTAGGGTGGCTAGGCGCTCCCTTAGAGATGGGGTGAGAAGCTCGGTCACCGACAGAGAGCTTGGAGTAGAACCGCTTCTCCTCCACATTGAAAGGAGCCAGTTGACGTTGCTCGCCCATCTAGTCCGGATGCCTCCTGGACACCTCCCTGGGGAGGTGTTCCAGGCATGTCCCACTGGGCGGAGGCTCCGGGGAAGACCCAGGACACGCTGGAGAGACTATGTTTCTCGGCTGGCCTGGGAACGTCTCAGGGTCCCCCCAGAGGAGCTGGAGGAAGTGGCTGAGGAGAGAGAAGTCTGGGCATCTCTGCTCAGTCTGCTGCCCCCGTGACCCGGTCCCAGATGAATAGAAGATGGATGGAACATTTGTAAATGCTAAATATTTTTTGTGACTCAAATTGTTCATATCTATTGAAAGTATAATGCTTGATTGATTAATTGATACATCGATTTATCCAACCAAATCTATCTGTCTGAGGCAAGTTGTTAGTTGAAATGAAGTAAATTGATTACATCGATTGTGGAAAATTTCATATGGATTGAGACATTGTAGGTTTATTTTACTACAACATAAAAACAACACTGACTTTGAATTGAGCAAAGTCATGTGACCATCCAGTGTCTAGAAATTTCTAAGAAGATTCCCCTTGGATTATTTGGATGTGGAAAACAACAGTGGTGAACTTTAGGAAACTAACATGTGAATGGATTTGACCTTCATTCTAGTTTACTTGTTTGTTTGGACACCGATTTCATTTCCACTTGATGATGGTAGAAAGCCAAGAATCTGGAAAAGTTTACCTTGATTTTAGGTCAGTTATTCGGGTTGTTCAAAATGAACCAATGTTGAGCACGAATCATATCATCAACCACAAATTATGATTTGAATTGAATGGTTGGTAAAATGAATCCTTACAGCACTAATATAGAAAGCGTTTTCTTCTGTTGGTCTGTGTTTCATGTAATGCCTCCTTCCTGCTGACACATGGTGTCCTCTGATTAACTTCTCAGAGAACTGCCTGGTCTATATTTAGCTTACGGGTTAGAGGCGGGGCCTCTGTCCGTGGTCACAGAAACAGGGAGAGGCGGGGAGAGATGTTAAACACAAAGGATATCAGGTGGATTTTTCTGCTGTTTCAGGTGAAACCGTTTCACCACATCTCTCATTACGGATCACAGTGAAGTCAGCTGTGCATATCAGAAGTCTGAAGTAGATTCAAAACAGCATTGAAACTAAACACACTGGTCTTCCACATCATTACACCAAGATTCAAGCTGACAAAGTTGTTACAGACACAGACACGACACACAATGTCTCATCATTTTCAGCGTACTCCTGACAAGTTTAAACACTTCCTGTTTTAAGAAACAGCTTTGTGGTAAATCATCAAAACGTCCATCATTAAATAAATGGTCTACTGGTAAAGGGTTTTTCCACTTACAGGTACTCCAGGCACTTTTACACTGCCTCTCTCTGTAAAAAAAAAACTGCGTCCACTGCTGCTGTCCATAGGGTACAGGAAGTGGTTCAGCTGCCGGTCATTGACAAAAATACTCCTTTTCGTAATTTTGGCAAACGCAAGAAGTCGTGATTTACCTGCTTCTGAACAGTACAGCAGACTCATTTATGAGTTTCAGACCAGGACTGCCGGGAAAAGAAACCCTGTTGCTCCCCCCCGTTGAAATCTCCTCCCATCAGGGCTTCATGACACCCTCCAGAAGAAACATGAGGTGTGGGGCTGGGGATCAACTGTAGCAGTCATATTGAGGAACACGATGATTTGGGATGCCAACCTTTTCACCCTGTTTGTTGTGAATATTTAAATTTATAGTGAGATCTTTAACTCAAAAAAGGTCAGGGTAAGGTTTCTTTCAGGCTTTTATCCACATATAGAGAACTGCTAAGCAATGGTCTGATGAAGAGTACGTTCAAATCTATCTGTGAGCAGCTTTTTCACATTTGTCTCCATTATTCCATTAGGATTTGTCCTTTCAGCTGTCAGCTCTCCAGTGTGACGAGACGTTTTGATCTTTGTGTGCACTGTGGACATCTTAAGAAACAAAAATAATGAGCTCACTCCTCTGTTTGATACTGTTAATGATTAATGAACCTAATGGCTTCTCTCTTTCTCTTCAGACTTCAGCTCATCATAAAAGAAGTATTGATTTGCATCAACGCCTCCATGCCTTTGTGCATCTTCAGACAGAGCGTGACGCACTCTGACAGCAAAAAAGGGCCTCAAGTATGTTTCATGAGTGATTTTTGTGAAAGGAAGAGGCTCCAGGAGGTGGCTGATGCCATTTGATGGGCTTGTTTGCAGCCTCTCAGTTGCTCCATTAGACACAGCTTTGTCTTGTCTTTTATTGTGTCCGAACACATTGAGGTTATGGCCAGCATAATAAAACACACCGTGTCATTCAAAGACGCTGTCAGCATTTAACACTATTTTGAGATAAAATATTGACGCAGATTTTGATTAAGGATTCATTTTTAGTACAAAGTCAACGAAAAGGTGGTATAATGTTCATGTTCATTTCATGCTTTGAATGTTCCAGGATTATTTTCATTTTTCATTTCATTTTCATTTATTTCATTTATCACTCCTCCAAAAAAAGTAGATAAAAACAGAATTTACAACAATGCTGGATGTGATGGATGGTTGCCAAAAACCCACAAGGGGCTTAACATGTGGCAACCCCCATGAAACGTCTATAAGCTAAAAAAAAAAAAAACAACACCGTAAAGTAAAAACAATACATATAAAATCAATACATATTCAATTCTTGCACTTACACACCAATTCAAACCAAAAAAGCCATGCCGTATGGAAAAGTACCATTATTAACCCTTATGCTATCCTAGGCATTTTGACATTGGGAGTTGGGTCATCTAGACCACTAGACAGTGCTCTGAACCTTTTTTCTTCAATGATTTGTGATCTTCACTGGTGTCCATGGATTACATGAAATCTTTCCACCTTTATCCACCTTTGTCATGGTAGGAAGAACACGTCAATGTAAGGGGGGGTCATCTAAGATAGCACAAGGGTTAAGAGTATCTAAATCCTTATAGGAATCTAATACACTGGTGTCATCTGTAAATAATATTTTAGAAAGTTTGACTGATGTGTTGGGTAGATCATTGACATATAATAAAAATAACAGAGGACCCAAAATGGAATCTTGAGGTAAACCACATTGTAGAGGTAGGAGTGAGGACTCTAGTCCATTGTGGTTTACGGTTTGATATCAATCAGCTAAATAACTTGTAAACCAAAGTAAAGAGTTTTTTTTTATGCCAAGAAGTGCAAGATTATCCAAAAGAATAGTATGGTTAACAGTGTCAAATGCCTTTGACAAATCTAAAAAGATACCAACTGTGTTCTCGTTTCTATTTTTTTCCTTATGGATTTCAGTAATTGAATACACCAGTACCGTGTAAGTGGAATGTTTTTTCCTAAAACCATACTGGTAAGGGTATAATATGTTATTGTTTTCAAGATGATCCATTAATCTTTGATAGACAATTTTTTTCAAGAATTTTAGAAACAGCTGGTAAGACAGAAACTGGTCTATATTTATTGAAGTGGGTTGGATCATCATCTTTACAAACTGGAGTAATTTTTGCTCTCTGTAGCTCAATGGGTACAATGGCTTTGACCAGAGAGAGATTAAAAACACATGTTAACACAACAGTTTATACTCCAATAGTCCCTGTTGACTAGGTGGGATCCTTGAGGCCAGAGTAGGGCCTATCTCAGAAAAAAAGGAGTTACATTTTGCGGCAATTTGGAGAGGGTCTGAAACAAAATGATCATAAACCTGAAAATTATTACATGGATTAAGGCCACACAAGATCTGTTGCTGCCTCTCGGCTGGAGCTCCAGATCAGAAGGTTGTATGACTTCAGGTGGTTTAACAGGAAGAGCCCCTCTTTCATCAGGTGCTGCCACAGTAAGGAGGTTCTTCCTGGTTTCACTCAACACTCAGCCTGAAACATCTCACTGCCGTGTTATCAAGCAGCATTCCACCAGTGGCATGTCAGCAGGTGGGAAAATGCATGATAAATCACGTTGCTGATCATCCTTGAGCAAATCTTATAAACGTGTATCAATCCAAATGGACCAATCCTACTTGGGGTGCAATTATACAAGATGGTTACCCGTCTGAAAATGGTTAGATGGAACTGCTTTCCTGCAGACTCTACTCTCTTCCTTTGTAATATCAGTGAAAGAGAAAGGCTTCCAGATTTTGCTCCTTTTTCACATCTCACTTATTATCTTTACGTTTTGTGTTGATGTAGTTTTTTTTTTGTTACACTTGGCACTCTCTCTGTTTCCATCATACTCGGTTCACGTAACGCAGCTGCTACTGTGTGTGTACCCCCCCACACATACACTCCCGGGCTCAGAACAAACCATAGTCTGTGTCTCTGTCTGGCTGCCAGCTCGCCTCCCGGACCCGCCATATTGATCTGGATCGCTCCAGCTCCTTGAGTCCTGCGACAGACTGTCCAAGGGTGTACCCGCCTCGCATTCAGCCAACAGAACCATTCCTGGCTACATATGCTGTGTAAATCGCACTGTCGCGGCACACCGGTCGCACAAATCGCGCCGCAGGACCTACCTCAGCATTGACGTAATATTGAAACTGGCCACCTCTGGCGCGCGAATCACGTTCGGTGTGAACGCAGCTTAACCGTAACCCTAAACTTAACCCTTCTTCTGAGTCTGTGAGGCCAAGAAAAAAGTTCAGCACTGTATTTTGGAAAATTGCGAATAGTCACTTTCTTTCTGCAGTTTCATTATATTTGCTGTGCAAGGTAATTCAACAATCTGCATGTGCCAGCATCACATCCATTCTTAGTCACAGCCATGGCTGCATAGGGTTAGGTGTCCTAATTATAATGTAATTCAAAGCCTTTTTCATGGACTTATCAAAGTACTTTTAAGTGTTTCATTTTATTAAATAGGAGGGTCTCTTACACATTCATTCATTCAAAAAGTGTCGACATGGAGCCAAAAATATGTCACTTCTCCCCATTTTTTATGGCTTAAGAGAAACTTTGGAGATTAGAGACTGTCAGTCGGTGGAACAGGAGCTTTTCCTCTTTGTGTTGCTCTGAAGCTCATCAGGAAAAGTCTGTCTGAAGGAAGTCTGCTGCCAAAACAATTGTGGGACATCTTCATGTGAAATGCATGTGAACTCGGTGTGAACTCTTTATGAAGCCTGTGAACTCTGAGTGAACTCCCCTTCAGGGATTCAGCGGCATAAGCAGCTACTGGCTGCTCTAATGTAAACTGTGACACAGATCTGAAGGAAAAAGTGGAATCTTTACAACAGAAGCTTCTGTCTCAGTCGGTAATTGCAACAGTTTACAGAGAAATACTTAGAACCAAATGAAAAGTGAGGAGAGACTGATAAAAACTGTTTCTTTTGATGGCTGTTCTGTTTTCACGTTTATGATATTCTGAGATGGAAGCATTTTGTGACAAAGTGAAATGACAAATGTAGCTAAACATGCATAGAAAGGTTCAGGAGCTTAACACAGGGGTTAAACCCAAACAAACAAGCTGCTCTGAGCTGCTGTCTCTCAGTCCTGCTCAGACCAGACTGACCCACTTCTACTCTGGTGCTGCCCTGTTCCAGAGCGGCACGTGGCATCCACAACTGCCTTGCCCCCACGTGCACATCCACACACACGTGCACACACACACAACCACAAAAGCATTGCTGTGCATTCAATTGAATTTTATTTGTATAGCCCAAAATCACAACAACAGTCGTCTCGATGGGCTTCGAAGTAAAACATGAACTCAAAAGGATCATAAATACAAAGAGTTCAATAAGAAAATACTAAAATGAACTAACAAACTGACTAAGCTATACTGGCATCCCTGCCCTTAGATCCCCCTTCGCGGTAAGGAAAAACTCCCAAAAAAAATGGATTCCGGAAGAAACCTCAGGGGTGCCCACATGAAGGAGGGATCCTCCCCCAGGACGGACAGGCGATTTACCAGAACTCTTAGAGAAGAATTAACTTATCTAAATCTACAACTACATATATAAAGTCCAGCAGACGAGCTTCATCCAGCCGTGGTTGGGGGGACAGTCAGGGGCGCGAGTCGAGCCGGAGACAGGAACCACAGCCAGGAGCAGGAGCAGAGACGAGGTACTCGGTCAGGTACAGGAGCACGGATGAACCAACTGGAGTCTGGAAGCACTCCCACTCCCCAGGAGGGGAGAGGAAAAGAGGGACAATACATGAATCGCACTGTACCAGACAGAGGCATGGAGAACTAAATGATAAATTATGATCAAGAATAGAGGAGAGGAAGGGTAGAAGTAGATGAGAAAAGAGGACAGAACCCCAGAGCACCATAGTTACCCCAGCTTCAACTTCTAGCAGCCTTTTAAAACAAATAGTTATTGTTATTAAGTTTAATTTAAACACATTAACATTAAGTTAAATAATCTCTGAATACTAACTAGTCTGACAATAAGCCTGTCCAAAGAGGAATGTTTTCAGTCTAACTTTGAATGTAGAAACTGAGTCGGCCTCTCTTCCATGAGCTGGGAGTTTATTCCATAAGACAGGGGCTTGGTGGCTAAACGCTCTACCTCCAACCGTACTTTTAGATTCTAGAATCAACTGGGAGCCAATGGAGCGAAACTAACACAGGAGTGATGTGATCTCTTCTGC
Source organism: Oryzias sinensis (assembly GCA_037389245.1). Lineage (NCBI taxonomy): Eukaryota > Metazoa > Chordata > Actinopteri > Beloniformes > Adrianichthyidae > Oryzias > Oryzias sinensis. The sequence goes on from CM074492.1 coordinate 29,342,842, forward strand.
TAGTTCCTGCTAACAATCTAGCTTCTGCGTTCTGAACAAGCAGGAGACTTCTAAAGGAACTCTTAGGACACGCTGCTAACAAAGAGTTACAGTAATTCGGTCTAGATGGAACACACTCATGGATGAGTTTTTCAGCATCACTCTTAGAAAGTATATTTCTGATCTTAGCAATATTCCGCAGATGAAAAAAGGTAGTTCTACACGCCTGAGATATGTGAGCCTTAAATGATAAATCCTGGTCAAATAAAACCCCAAGGTTTCTAACTGTGGAATTGGGGGCTATACTTATGCCATCCAGGGAGACTATCTGAGCAGACAGAGCATCTCTGAGGTTTTTAGGTCCAAGTATAATGACCTCAGTTTTTTCTGGGTTCAAGAGGAGGTAATTAATTGTCATCCAGGTCTTGATGTCTCTGATGCAGGCGTTCAGTTTCTCTATATGGTCATTCTGGTCAGGTTTCATGGATAAATACAACTGCGTATCATCGGCATAACAATGAAAATTAATGCTGTGTTTCCTGATTATGTTTCCTAGGGGTAGCATATAAAGCGTAAACAGGATGGGTGCTTAAACTGAGCCCTGTGGGACTCCATAGTTGACTCGAGTGCACTGAGAGGAATGGCCATTTACATTAACAAACTGATACCTATCGGACAGATAGGATTTAAACCACTGGAGAGCAGATCCTCTGATCCCTATGTCCTGCTCTAGTCTATGGAGTAAAATACTGTGGTCGATAGTGTCAAAGGCTGGACTGAGGTCCAACAGGACAAGAATAGAAAGTAGACCCTTTTCTGAGGCTAATAACAAGTCATTAGAGACTCTAACTAGTGCAGTTTCCGTACTGTGGTGGGGTCTAAACCCCGACTGAAAGTCTTCAAAGTGGCTGTTGTCCTGTAGGTGGCAGTAAAGCTGCTTAACTACAACTCTTTCTAGGATTTTAGAAATAAAGGGCAGGTTTGATATCGGTCTATAGTTGGCCAAGATGCTAGGATCCAAACTGGGCTTTTTCAGAAGAGGTTTAACAACTGCATATTTAAAAGACTGTGGCACGTAACCCGTTTCCAGAGAGGCATTTATCATTGTTAATATGTGATCATTGATTAGGGGAAAAGTTTCTTTAAAAAATCTAGTGGGAATTGGGTCTAACAGACAGGTTGAGGATTTGGAGGACGTAATAATTGATGTTATTACCATTTGATCCACAATCGTGAAGCAGTCCAATGTTACAGAAGTTTCTATGGATGCCTCCATTTCTACCACTTCAGCCTGTTCTGGGCTGATTGTAGGAATAACTTGATTTAACTTATGTCTAATATTTGAGATTTTACTATCGAAAAATGTAAGAAAATCATCAGAGCTGAGAGAAACAGGAACATGTGGTTCTACTGAGCTCTGCCTGCGAGTTAATTTAGCAATAGTGCTAAAAAGAAATCTTGGATTGTTTCCATTCTCTGATATTAAGGTTGAATAGTACTGGCTCCTAGCTCTACGCAGAGCTTTTTTATAATTTAATAGGCTATGTTTCCAGATATCCAGAGACTGCTCTGAACCGGAGCGGCGCCATTCTCTTTCCAACTTACGGGTTTCTTGTTTAAGAGAACGAGTTTCAGCGTTAAACCACGGTGCTACTCGGTTTTGTCTGACGAACTTAAGTTTCAAGGGGGCAACAACATCAAGTGTACTCCTGAGGGCTTGTAAGGCATCATTAACAAAGTGGTCATTTATACTAGGACTGATGCCATGGGAGCTGGTCTCAGAGTATTTTCTCAGAATGTCACCAAGTATTGGTTGAACTGTGTGTTTAAACTCAGACACAGAACGGTCAGTTAAGGTTCTTCTAAGCTGTTTCTTATTCACTGGGGCAGAAGGATGTTCCAGTGTAAACTGGAAGATAATCATAAAGTGATCAGAAATGATGGGGTTAAGAGGAAGGACACTCAGCTGGCTGATCTGTATCCCATGGGTTAGAACAAGATCCAGGGTGTGCTTATGACAGTGAGTGGGTTCATTCACACTTTGAGTGAAACCAACATCATCTAATAAAGCTGCAAAAGCATTTCCTAGACCAGGGGTCGGCAACCTTTTTTACTCAAAGAGCCATTTGGGACCACCCCTAATAAAAAAGAAAGCACCCGGAGCCACAACCCGTTTTGACATCATTATATATATTATACATGTATATATTATTCAAAGGTGCTCATTACGTCGATCTTCAATGACATGAGCGTAGATCGCGGGCCAGAAAAGATTTTAAAAAAAAAGTACTTCTTTAAAATCCACCAGCCAATCAAAATCCTCACTGAGAAGTACGGGACTTGATTGACATGTAGATTGGCCAATCGGACATCGTCTGAAGCATACGTCACTGCAAATGCACATTATGTTCTTTAAGGGATGATACTGCGGCCGAGTGTGGGAGGAGCTACCGGTTCTGGTCTGATCGCTGCATGGAGCGATGTGTTTATCAATGCATGGTAGACACTGAGAATGTGGAGAGATCAGGTTTATTATTTTGAAGAGTTCTACTTGGTAATCATGTTTCCATGTTTGAGTTCATAAAATCATCCCAGAGAAAGTCTCTGCTTCAACTCCCGCAGGGAAAGCTGCGTCTGACGCCCGTGTTTGCATCTCTCTGACAGAGTTTGAAGCTAAAGCCCCTCTTCCGCCTGTTTACCTGCTTTTCCTCTCTACCTGTTCACCTTTTCACATCCTCTGCAGCTGTGATTTGTTTCCCCCGCGCTCCCGGTGTTCCCTACACAGAGAGCGCAAAATACGATAGTCGGGGCGCTCCAGCGCCGCACAAGGATGAAAGAGCCGGACGCAGGTTATAGCGGAGATAGAGTGGGTTAAGAAAATGAATGGAAGAAGGCGGCCCGCTGAAGAAATATTCAATATTGTACACATTTTATTATTAGTCTGAACTATCTTTTATTTAGAAAAATCTTTTATTTTATCAGTCCAGTACGAAAAAAAACATCAACAAAAGCTGTGTTGGGCGGTTTTTGGCTGGGTCTGGCGGTTTTCAGATGACTTTTGGGCTGGAAAACTGTGACTCTATCTGGCAACGCTGGCGCGAACTCTCAGTCTGTCATCATGGAGTTGGTCTCTGCCCCGCAGCACGTCAAGTTCCCGGCAGAAGATCGGAGTGTTTATTGAAGCCGCCCCGCGTGTCTCCTCCTGCTATCAGCACTGCAGGTCTCGCCCGATAAATACGAGCTCATTACCAAGCTGTTTTTTACGTGGCTCGCGCTTCGTGGGGAGCCAGCAGCGCCTTTGAAATGGCATGAAAAATGAAAAACTAAAATAAAATTTAATTATTATAAAATACTCATTATTTTCCAAAGTCACAGGGAACCACAACAGATGGATGAAAGAGCCACATGTGGCTCCGGAGCCATGGGTTGCCGACCCCTGGACTAGGCAGTCACTGGGGTCATCAACATGAATATTACAATCCCCTATTATTATAGTTTGATCAGAATCTAAGACAATAGTCAATAGGAAGTCAGAAAACTCAGTTAAAAATTCTGAATATGGGCCGGGGGGGCGATAAATAATTATGAGTAAAACAGGTTTTCCAGTTTTCCTGTTAGGGTGACTTATAGACAATATGATGCTTTCAAAGGAGTTATAAGCATTTTTAACTTTAGGGCTGAGAAGTAAGCTAGACTGTGATATTACTGCCAAACCACCTCCTTTCCCTGAAATCCTGGATTTCTGATAGTTAGCATAAGTGGGGGGAGGGGGGGTTGCTTCATTCAATCTAACATAGTCATCCTGTTGGAGCCAGGTTTCTGTTAAGGCTAAAAGACTAAGGTTGTTATCAGTGATTAACTCATTGACTAAGAGGGACTTGGAGGAAATGGATCGAATGTTTAATAAACCGCATTTAATGACATCATAATTCTGCTTGTGAGAACTGCCGTCTGTCACTTTAAGGTTTCTATGACGCGCTCCTTTCATTTGTCTTTCAGCACATAAGCTAACGCTTGAACCTGCTTGACTTTCCCTGCATGGGTTTTGCACCGGCACTAACCCTAAGGGAGGCTCAGAGGAGCGTTTTACACTGCTGCTCTGCGCCCGGGTCTCGTCTCTGGATTGTCATGTTAACAGACTAAGGCTAGCAGAAATGTTTCTAGAAAGAAGAGCGGCACCGTCCAGAGCAGGATGGACGCCATCTCTCCGCATGAAACCGGGCTTCCCCCAAAACGCACTCCAGTTATCCACAAAACCAACGCTGTTTTCTGGGCACCATCTAGAAAGCCAGCGGTTAAATGATGAAAAGCGGCTGTACATTTCATCACTGACTAAGTTCGGCAGGGGACCAGAGAAAATTACAGTGTCGGACATCGTCTTAGCCAGTTTTTCACACCGAAGTTACGTTTAACTTAACCACCTCTGATTGTCTCCGTCGGGCATCATTACCGCCTGCGTGAATCACGACTCGACGGAACCTGGACTTACTCTGAGCTAACATCCTAAGGTTCCCCTCGATGTCACCAACTCTGGCCCCCGAATAACACCTGACTGTAACCGCTGGGAGCTCCAATATTTCTAACTTCAGAAGAGCCTATAACCAGAGTTGAGGGTTCAGCGGGTGTGTTGCTGAGGGGGGAGAACCTATTACTAACGTGGAGTCTCGGGTGCTCTAAGTTTTTGCGTTTACCTGGAGTTCACTTCCTGTAACCGTGACTTGAGACAAATGTACTCATAAAATAACCATAGACATGTAAATAATGGACGGAGCATCTGTGACATCACCCATAGACAAGCCCTGACAGTGGACAGCTCAACCCCTCCCTTCACATGTTCCCAAACAGGAAGTACCATTGCTTCCTGGTACAGGCGCCGCCATGTTAAAGCCAGTTGACACTGACTGGTCCGGTTTGATCTGAGTCCTTGTATCTATGGCAATTACTGTCACCATTGCTGCTTTCTTGCACTGTCATACTAGTGAGAAACTACCTTACCTTCAACTAGTGTACCTCCCAGTACACTACCTGTAAATGCACACAGTTGGCTCATGTTGCTTTAAACAACCTGCACCTTGTTTTCACATATTTATTGTTTTCACATTTTATTATTTATCATTATTTAGAGATTAGGCCTGCTTCTTTGTAGTGCATCTGCACTTTACTGTTGTTTATGTCTACGCACGGGACAGTGAGAAACGTAATTTCGATTCCTTTGTATGTCAAGCACATGTGAAGAAATTGACAAATAGAATAGATATCTCGTCTCACCTGTGTATTTCTCTGCAAATACTATGTGTGGAATGACAATAAAACAAATCTTGAATCTTGAACATCCATTTGTGGTCTTATCACCCTCTTACGGTGGAAAAAGTATTATCTGAGCTTCTTCACCCACTAAATAATCTTTAAATGGACACGCCATGCTGCTTCACCTCTCTGAAAACAAACTAAGCTTCAACTAAACCTGCTCCAGACCAGGTTATGTTCAGAGCATAAGTTACTATGGCAACTTGACCTACCCTGAAACATACCTCCATTTCTGGAACAGAAAGCTGAGGTTATCAACTTCCTTAGCCTCAAACTTACCGTGGGAGCTAGCATAACCTGCTTTCTGGAATACCCCCCAGGTCTGAAGAGGTGAAACACGACTGATGCTGCTCTGCTGCTGACAGTCCAAGGAAAAATAAATACTGGGATATTCTTTCTCTCTGAAGATGTTTGCATTGGAATCTTCAGCATAAACCAGATTCAATATTTTCCTTTGTGTATTTTGAACACATCTTTGCAAAAACAGCATGTGACCAAAATCTGTTCTGATTTCCTCACAGTAACAGTTTGGATTACCGCTGATGGTCATGTCTGTCAGGCATCAGAAAGTGAAGCTCAACAAACCGTCACAGCCACTTGGACTCGGCATCTCCTGGTTCAGCTGGGCGGACGGCAGTGAAGCGGCCTTTTCCCGATTTTATTTTCAAGCCTACAAGGAAGAGCAGCTTCTGATTTTCTCATTATTTTATAAACAGTTTTGGGACGAAGGGCTGCACGGTGGCGCAGTGGTTAGCGCTCTTGCCTCACAGCAAGAAGGCCCCCGGTTCAAGTCCCGGTGGACATGAAAAACACAACATCAACGGGGGACCTTTCTGTGTGGAGTTTGCATGTTCTCCCCATGCATGCGTGGGTTTTCTCCGGGATCTCCGGCTTCCTCCCACCATTCAAAAACATGCTTCATAGGTTAATTGGCAACTCTAAATTGTCCATGTGAGTGTGAGAGTGAATGGATGTGTGATTGAGGATATTCTACCCTGGGACAGACTGGCGACCAGTCCAGGGCATCCCTTGCCTACGCCCAAGTGGCCGGGATAGGCTCCAGCAACCCCGTGACCCCGAAAGGGAAAAACGGTCAAGAAGATGAATGAGTTTTGGGACGACTTGAAGAATTTAATTGTTCTAGTTTTCTATTACATCTTTGAATCATGTTTACTTCCACCAACTATGAGACACAGAGGGACTGTTTTAATTCCCAAAGCAGGAAAAGATCCTAGACTGATTGAAAACCGCCGACCCCTCAGAAACTCTGACTTTAAGCTTCCAACATACATATTCTCGCCTCAACTCTCAGATATAATTTCAGAAAAATGTAATCTGGCTTCATGAAAGGTAGATCAATGCATAATAACACAAAATTAGTAATGCAAATTATTGAGTGCAGATGGCATATTAAGGATATTAGGTTTATTCTCTTTTTAGATTTTTACAAAGCTTTTGTTTCAGTGGAACACCACTTCATATTATCTGCACTTCAATATTTACATTTTGGCTTAGGTCTAAATACAAATATTGGTGTGATGTTACCCAGTGGTTCCACACCAACTTTTGGCATCAATGTGGACACTAGGTGTTTGACATCAGACACATTTACACACAAATTACAACAAGGAACAGATAAGACACAGATGACTAAAAGCCGCAACAATCAAAAGACGTACATGGAATGGAAGGAAACGCTGTAGCTAATAGTTTGAGGAGGCGCTGAATAGATTAAAAGATAGAAAGGGTAAAAACGAGTAAATGAAAAAAACATTAAAGACATAAAATACTTAGAAGCTCCCGTGACCCACAGCATTACAGTTCAGTCTTCTCCACAGAGCGCTGTCTTTGTGGACTGAGACTCTACACTCTTTGGGCTGAAGTCATTTTATCTGTGAAGTGATGCATGATTTCTTGTCATCCATGATGACAAGAAATCATTGATGACAATCACAGACCATTGTATTTAGAAAAAAATGCTTGGGTGTCATTTTCAGCTCAAGCCAGTTTCACTTCTTACAACCTTCAGTTTCTGTTACTTTCTGTTACTTTCTGGTGACTGAGGCGGGACAGGAGTACATAATCTGCCCAGACGTAATCTGCAGTGAGAACAACTGTGGAAGTACTGCGACTCCATCTAACCCCCCCTGGATGTTTGAGAGATTCTGTCCATGAATGAGCCAGCAACAGGGTGGAGTCAGCACAGACTCATTACAGCTCCGCCTCCATCAACTCTGAGTTATCATGGCGTCCAAAAAACTCATTTGGATTTTTCAAACCTATGCTTTCTTTCTTACAAACTTTTTCTATGTTTTTGACTGTCCGTCTTTTTATTAATTTACATCTTACAGAGAAATGTGTTACGGCTGTGTGTGGTGAACACCCCTGCTCTAGGGGGGTGTTCCCTGCACTAGACAGTGCTCTGAACCTTTTTTCTTCAATGATTTGTGATCTTCACTGGTGTCCATGGATTACATGAAATCTTTCCACCTTTATCCAACTTGGTCATGGTAGGGAGAACATGTCAATGGAAGGGGGGGGGGTCATCTAAGATAGCACAAGGGTTAAACAGGACCTCCCTCAGTGTTTCGTGCAGGTGCAGAGGTTGAGTGTATGTTGGTTAATCAGCTCAGATCTTCATTTTCTGCTGTGCTTAACTGTTTGGTCAGGAGGACGTTAAAACTGAACAGTATACCGTACAGCAGAGACTGGCTTTTCAACTGTGATGACAATCCTGCACTCATGTAGATACAAACTCAACAACTGTGAGGGGACCTTTGTGTGATAGCTGTGCAGTCACCTGTGAGTGTTCTGAAAGGAGCACAGGACGTCCTAGAACATCTACAGCTGTGGGTCCTTGGAGATGAAGGCTGAATGGAGGTCTGTACAGCAGTGTGTGCCCTCTCGCTGCCAGTGCTGCTTCTCCTGGGAATAAGGGAACTCCATGGAAAGGATACGCTCTGGTCACATTGTCAACACTATTGAGGAAGACAGGTAAACAGTTTGATAATCCCAGAGCCCTCTTTCTAGAGTTTGAACAAACAAATTGTAGTTCTTCTTTTGAAAACACGGCCACATGTCAGTTCTTTGAATGAATATTTATTTCACAAACCTATTGAAAGCTTGTTTTCATAATTCTGTGCAGGATGAACTGACTGGCATGCATAGTTAGCATCTGCCCCCCAACACCTAAAAAAATGTGTATCTATCATACACACACCCAACAGGTACTTTGTTTCAAAAAAACAGTGTCATCTCTCTAGACCGGGGGTCGGCAACCTGCGGCTCAGGAGCCGCATGCGGCTCTTTAGCGCTGTCCTAGTGGCTCCCTGGAGCATTTTCAAAAATGTTTGAAAATGTAAAAAGATGGGGGAGAGACATACATTTTTTCTTTTAATATGGTTTCTGTAGGAGGAATAACAAGACACAAACATTCTTAACGTTTTCCAATGCTGTAAGAATATGTAGAAGTAATATTGTAACGCCCGGCAAGTACGTCACTTGCAGCGGAATACACGGGAGCCAAGCTGTCAAAACTATTGAGCTGTCAATCAACTGGCTGTGCTAGAGAACTATCCGTGTCACATACAGCACACGACTCCGGAAAGTCTCAGAGAAGTGGAGGCAAATGGAGAAGCTGAGAGCGCAGCCTCTTTCCGGCCTATCAAGCCCATTTATTTAGAACACACCATATTGAACATTGCACAGGAGTCATCAACCTCTCTCCCTCCCACACTCATGGTGCAACATAAAGAACCAACATAACAGGAAGAATAAACTAAGGTGGAACAACAAAACTGCCACATGAAAAGAAACGTGGGCAAACAGAAACACTCATGCTGAGCCCTAATTAGATCAGGAGACCGCATCCCACAATCCCCTGCTGCTAACAGAACTAAAATGCACATGACCGCCACTATAATTTCAAATTCCTGTCAATGAAAATTTGCGTTATAGCCTGCGACACACGTTTCTACCAGCAGGGCTTTTTTTTAATTTTATTTTTATTTTTATTTTTAGTGGACCGCTAAGAAGGTGGCTGATGGAAATCGAACCAAAGTCAGTTCCGTGCATTGCTTGATGAAGTTTAAAAGGGAATATTTTGATCTCCTGCTACACAATACAGTCTGATGGCTGTCCAGGGGTGACGTTTTGCGTCACTTTGTCGTCTGTTTAGAACACGTGAAAAAATTCCTGAAAACCAAAGACCTGAACTACCCGCACTTGGAAGATACTGAGTGGCTGGAAAAGCTGCACGTTTTGGTGGATATGACTGACAAACCACCTAAACGAGCTGAATGAAAGTCTGCAGGCGCCGCAAATGCTTGAAGCTGCTCTGTCATTCAAGCGCAGGCTGGCTGTCATGGGGCATCAACGTTTCATTTTATTGTTTTTTGTTCGAATCCTCAAATTAAAAATGACAGGACAGGAGTACATAATCAAAAATACGATTTCTTTAATTTTATCAAAGCAATGAAACGTAATTCATTGATATTGTAATGAAGTTCAACTTGGACAACAGAGCAGTCACGTGACGCGTCGTTCTCCCAGAATGCACTGCAGGGCAAATAAACATTTAATCGTTAATAATGCTCATTATGTATTTGTAACAACTTAGTAGGGCTTAGTCCGGCTTTCGGCGCCAGACATATTTGTTTTTTGTTACAAACAATTAAACAGTAATTCAGTAAATAAAACTACGTTGGAATGGAAACTATCTTACCATGAATATAGTTACGTAATTGAGTACAAAAACCAACATTTTCTTAAGAATGGAAACAAAAACAATAACAGATAAAAACTCTGATGTAATTCAGCATAACTATTTTTTAAAAAGCTTTCACTGTCATTCCTTAAACTTCTTCAAGCATTTCTTTAGAAAGCATTGCTATGATATTGTCAACAACACAGTCAGCCCGAGTGACAGAAAAGTGGTCAAAAAGTTCTTAATCAAGTGAGAAGGCGGTAACAAGCACAATTTCTTTCTGAATTACGATAAGTCAATGCATTCATACAGCAAGCATCAAAATGAACTCAAAGCATAATTAACGGCAGGACTGGGTCACGAGAAAACAGATTCTTGTTTCATTTCTATACCATGAGAAACATCTCTGCTCTTTGCAGATGATGTTGTCCTGTTGGCTTCATTGAGCCAGGACCTCCAGCGTGCATTGGAGTGGTTTGTGACCGAGTGCGAAGCAGCTGGGATGAGGGTCAGCAGTGTACCGCTAAATCCGCGTTCATGGTTCTTGACCAGGAAAAGATAGTTTGTCTTCCACGAAAGGGAGGAGTGGTCCTGCCCCAGGTGGAGGTATTTAAGTATCTTGGGGTCTCGTTCACACGTGAGGTATGTTTGGAGTGTGAGATTGACAGAAGAATTGGAGCTGTGTCGGCTGTTATGCAGTCGATGTGCCTATGTGGAGGAGGCTGAGTCAGAAAACGAAGCTCTCAATTGACCGTTCCAATACTCACCAATGGTCATGAGCACTAAGTCATGACAGAGACAACGAGGCCAAGGATACAAATGGCCAAAATGAGCTTCCTAAAGTGTACTACAGTGTTTTGTGAAAAATGGAACACAATTCTGTCCTCCAGCATTAACAGTCTTCATGAAACTTTGAGCGTGAAAAGTCCTGACTGTGGGGCTTCACCAGCTGTGTTACAGAGGCAGAGCGGTCAACCTGTGATCGGAAGATCTGAGGTTTGGTTCCAGCCTTAGGTATGACACTTAACCACAATTTGTTCCTGGTGGGTCTAGAGGAAGACCAGATGAGGTTTGTGGATGCAGTGAATGAAGACCTGAAGGTGTTGGAGGATGCAGAAGACAGGGTTAGACGGAGGAAGCTGATTGGCTGTGACAACCCTTGAAGGGAAAAGATCAAAGGAAAGAAGAAGGAGAGGAAAAACGAAAAGTCTTACCGGAAATCATTTTCATTTTGTAAAATTGTGGAGGATATTTTCAATTCAACAAGATTGCCACTTTGTTGCCTTTTATTGAATTATAATTCTGTGGAATGTAAAAACAACCCAGACAAGTTTGTGACGTCATGGAATCCGAAATGAAACATTCACATGACCTCCCCGGTTTAATCAGAGCTTTCAAAACAGAAGCTTTACTTGAGATTCAATAGGTTTCGGAGCACGAGCTCCATTTCACCATCACTACCTTCCTTCACCTGGTTCACTCCAGAGCAAAACCTCCACAAACCCAACTTACTCTAATAGGACACCTACAGGATGCAGGAATATCACTTGATGTGAATCTGAAGTGTGCTGCATTTAGCAGAAAGACTGTGAATAAAACTCAGCAAAAAAGATGCAAAACATCTATTTTGTAGTATTCTGTGAAAATATATATTGCAGTCAGACAACTCATTCAGTAAAAAAATATTTATTTTCACATTCTTTTAGTTTTGGCATTCACATTTTTTAAGGCATCCACATTCTTTTCTTTTGGCATAAGGCTCCGTACAATTCCATGAGATAAGATTTCCATAAAACTTTTGGGTAATAACGGAGCCCACAGGTGGAAGCGGGGGAGGAGGGTGGGGCGACGAACGCAGCGCTTGCGGTAAAGAAAGAGAGTAAACAACTGCACACCTGGACTTAAATAGGACGCTGAACAGGTGAGTTGATTAACTGCACCGCCCTAGGGGAGTAATCGAGTAAAACACTGCAGAGTAATCTGCCTGAAGGTCGCTCATATATGAGCAACAAAGGAGAAGTATGTGAAGAGAAGTTATTTAATCAAACCGTCGACCTCTGATCAGAACATCGCAGGTTCACTTCCCGCATTGCCCGCCCATGCATGTGTTGAAGTGTCCTTGGGCAAGACAGTGAACCCCTCCCTGTCTCTGGTGGTTACAGGTTGGCGCCAGAGCTCAGCAGCGGAGCCGCCATCAGTGTGTGAATGGGACTGTGACTGTAAAGCGCTTTGGGCCTTCTAATAAGGTACTAAATTAAAAAAATTAAATGAGTAAAACAGACTTTAGCCAGGAAGAGGAAAGGAGATTTTAAATTGACTGTATATTAAAAGCAATAAGCATGGATGAGTGTTCTGCAGTATGGTTGATCTACGAGCAGAACAACCATTCTGCAGAGGAAGCTGGTTAACTTTGTGAACTCAAAGCTTTTCCTTCTAACCTCTCTCTGCCAAAGAACATTTTATAAGAATAGTTTTATCCAGTCGAATCCCTCCATGGCAACATAAAAAGCATGTAAAAACACAGGCATGAGCCCACATAAAGAACTATTTTGAGTCTTCTGAAAGTAGTCAAGTCCTGAGTTTTCATGGATCTTCAGAGTCTTATGACCTTGGAAAAGGATTTTTTCTTATCTTTTTGGTCATAATCAAATAGTCCAGCTGCTTTTGGAAAATGATCCTCTTCATCTCTACATTTTATTTATTGAATCAATTATGTCATTTAGTTTTCCCACCCACATTCAGCATTTCTCTTTTGTTTGTTAAATAGGAACAACAATAATGATGAACCATGTCAGATTCTGTCCCTCTGGATTTTCAGTGACAGGCCAACCACAGATAGAGCATTGTGGGATGTCGATGAGGTTCAAGTTTTCTGTTGGGCATCAGTTTGAGAGGACTTTGTGCTCAAAAGGATCAGAGACTCTCTGCTGACCGTCAGGACAGTTCCCACATGGATCCTGACCCGGGCTCAGACTGCAGCCGAGTTATTTTGTGGGTTTTCAATGAAGATGACTTTCTGTGAGTGCTGGGATGAGGGGGCTCTGCACGGTCAAACACTGCCCCCTGCTGGAGGGCCACAAAAAAGGGCTGACGGCCTCCAGCAAGGCAGACCAGCACGGGATGAGAAGAATCGGTTTAATTTGGATCATCTCAGCTACTGACGGAGTGCTGCTTGGTTTCAAACAACCCTTCAGGACCTGAAACATCCTTTCATTGCAATAAACCTGTTACTTCCGGTGCAAAAGGGTTAAACTATTGATGAGCTGCAGGCGTTTTAATGATCAGCAGAGTCAGGGGTGGTTTATTAATGAGCTAGGCTGGAGCCAGCGGACCAGTTCATCACTGATGCGCCTGTGTCCAGTCTTTCCTCTGACCCTAAAAGAGACATTGAGCGGCAGCTCTCCAGAACTTCTTGAAGAAATTACTTCTCTTATTCACATTTATCAGCCTTTTCCCCTTGTTTTAGTCCAGCTTGTGTAGCTGACATATTTTGTGGATATCAAATTATTTTATGAACTTTGTTGGGGGAGAGAGAGCAGCTCCTTCCCTGTGTTAACTCATACGTGACTGAACAAGCAGAGAAAACAGCTGATGGAAATGACCAAGTCTGGGGAACTTTTTTGTCAGTAGCAAGAAAATTGGATGACTCAAAGGAAGAACTGATTGCTCCTTGAACTTTTGTGCAGTGAAGTTCTACAAAATTCACCTCATGTCGCAATAAACAAGTCAGCTTTTCTGCCTTGTACTGCGGTTGGTTCACATTAGGAGGTAAAACTTGTTTTTATGGAGTTGGGAAATATGTTTCACATACCATGATAAACAATGTTGACGTTTTACTTGGGCTGCTGCTGTTAGGCTGCCTCACTGGAGCCCAGATCTTTCTGGACATCATTTACAATCTGCACGCAGTGAAAGAGAATCGGGAAGCACATTTTATAGACGTGCATAAATTGAGCAGAGCCGTGTCTTCCTGCTCTAATCCCGTGTATATTGGCCTTTATCTCCAGAACACATAAAATGGTGCTTTAAACTCATCTGGGGAGCATGTGAGCCTATTTGATTTAGGATCTGGCTAATATCTGCAGCTCCCACACATGGGTCACCGTTTTCCCCAGGCCAAGAGAAGAAATGAATCTGACAAACAGATGCAGTTCAGAGAAAGCATGCCCTCTTTCACTTTTATGATTTGAAATATAAGGACAATACCTTTACATCCTTTTTTTTTGTTTTGTTTACTGAATAAAAACATTATAACACAATTTGAATATTATAATAGATGCTCATAAATGCTTAGAATCCAAAAAGACTTAATTATCTCTTTAAATCCGTGATCCCTGCATGCTTTGCTGCTGATTACCTAGAGCAGGTGTGATCAGTCAGAACTGGAGACAGCTGAGTCAGCTGATCAGCAGAACCGTAAAGCATGCAGGCCGGTAGATCTTGAGGATCGGGGTTGGGCAGTGCTTCGTTAAACTTTTTGTGGTGGGGGGTTGTCAGACATTAAAACAGTTTCTCTTTTTAATGTTTTAATGTCAAAAGTAATCATTTTGTTAATGAAAGTTCTACCTTTGTTAGGTCCAGAGGACTAGCAATGTAAAAGTGATTTTTCATAACCAAAAATGGGTTTTTAATTGAGACAAAGCTATGCGGTATTGAATCTGATTGATTCTGGCAGTGATACTCAGATCTTGCTGCAGCCAAAAGCTTCAGATGAAACTGATCATCAGTGGATGTGAACATGTCCTTTAAAAAGATATCACTGTCTGGCACTGCAGGGTGGTATATCACACAGGTTACTGATGACAACAAACAAATGGTGATAATAGCGGCGGAAGAGAGAAGCCCTTCATCTGCAAAAATGATGAAGACTGGGGGAAAAAAGCCTTTCCAAAAATGCATATGAGTTGAAGAAGTGACATTTCTGTTTCAGCTGTGTTCCAGCTACTACCCTCTGGCCAGCGCTACAGGTCTCACAGACTGAAAGACAGTTTTCCCCCAGAACTGTCAACCTACTAAACAAAATTAAGAACTCTGAAAAACCTCTGTTACCAATATGTGCAGTATTTGTTTCAATAACACTTTCCAATATCCAAAAAGGAATATTCTTATACTTCTGTACTTAGAAAATACCTTCTGGGTCCTCCTGTAAGAACCCGTCACATGTTCTGTGACTTACACAATTTTCATTCCTCGTGTCTCTCCAGGGACGCCACATTTATGACTGCATTTTCAAGCTGCATTTCTCTGGCAGTCTTTTCACGGGCATTCTGGAAAAAAGACTGCATTTCAACTCCAAGACTTAATCTGCTCAGCAGGATTAAGATCTATTTTATAGATGCGGCAAGACCACAAACACTGCACCTGACAGGTCTGTTGCAGGAGGGGCCAAAACAGAAGACAGAGACTTCAGTTGTCTAGCTGAAATACAGCTGACTTTCACCTTCAATTTTCTCTATTAGTCTGTTTGGACTTACTTGGTTTCCACAGTTGTTTTTCAATAGTGTATGGTTGAATATATTATCGATGAATATAATATAATTTGAACATTATTTTTTTCTCACACAGGTAAATCTGTCTGCTCTGTCTGTTCTCTGTCTTCTTCATGTCTGCTCTATCAGCTCTTTGTCTGTGTTCTGTTTGCTCTGTGCCTGCTTTGTGTCTGCTCCTTGTCTGCTCTGTGTCTACTTTGTGTCTGATCTTTGTCTGCTCTGTTTGCTCTGTGTCTGCTTTGTGTCTGTTCTGTGTCTGCCCTGTGTCTGCTCTGTCTGCACTTTCTGCTCTCAGTCTGCACTGTGTCTGCTTTCTGTCTGCTCATGTCTGCTTTGTGTCTGCTCTCAGTCTGCACTGTGTCTGCTTTGTGTCTGCTCTCAGTCTGCACTGTGTCTGCTTTTTGTCTGCTCTGTGTCTGCTTTGTGTCTGCTCCTTGTCTGCTCTGTTTGCTCTGTGTCTACTTTGTGTCTGATCTTTATCTGCTCTGTTTGCTCTGTGTCTGCTTTGTGTCTGTTCTATGTCTGCTTGGTGTCTGCTCTCAGTCTGCACTGTGTCTGCTTTCTGTCTGCTCTGTGTCTGCTCTGTGTCTGCTCTGTGTCTGCTTTGTGTCTGCTCTGTGTCTGCTTTGTGTCTGCTCCTTGTCTGCTCTGTTTGCTCTGTGTCTACTTTGTGTCTGATCTTTGTCTGCTCTGTTTGCTCTGTGTCTGCTTTGTGTCTACTCTGTGTCTGCTTTCTGTCTGCTCTGTGTCTGCTCTTTGTCTGCTTTGTTAATGTACACATTATTGTTGCAGTTATGAGTTGTATCTATTATAGCAGATGTTCCAGTTTCTTTGTCTTTGTCAGTGTCTTTCATGTCCTTTCTCACCCAAACCAATGATAGAAGATGCTTCCCCTCTGAATCTAGTCTGGTTCTGATGGCGTTATTATCCCAATTTCCTTTGAACTGTTCTTATGGAAGCACATTTCACTTCTTTTCTGTGATGGTTTGATGTCTGTAAGTGTGGAACTGTGGAACAGAGGGAAAAGACAAACTCGTGTTTGTGTCAGTTTGTTCCCTGATGCAGAAGACTCCTCATCACCCCTTTAACCTTTGCTAACGAGTTTGTCACATTTAACAGAGGAGGTTATCTCTGCCAATTAACTCAGGGAAACGTCCTCTGTTCTTGCTTTTGCTGGTCGTCGTCTCAGCTATGAGCTGGACCAGCATCTAATCAGCTGAGCAGCGCCGGGCATGAAAGAATCTTCCTGAAGAGAAAAGAGTGTTACAACAAAGCTGCACTGACTGAGATGATTGCAGCAGGAAGAAAAGAATGGGACTGATGGATCTCTTTCTAGCTGACCCAAAACTGAATAGCAGTGAAAGAGGTTGGTGATTAGGAATGAAATCCACTCACTGATAGTTTTCTCTACAACCCTTGAACCAAACGGAGATAAGAGAGCCTGTCATGAAACGAGCCGTTGCTCCTAATTAGGTTCTGCTATTTAATAGGGGGAGGCTGACATGTTGTTTTTTAGGTTCCTTCTGTAAAATTAACAAAAGAAGTGATGCAAAAGCAGTGGTGTCTGCTGAAAAACCAACATGCCCTTCATTAGAGTGAAAAATTTAAGAACTTTAGTTTTTCTGAACAAAGAAATATTCAGATATGGACTTCTAAGCCTAATGTTCTTTATAAATGTCCTCCATCGTGAGAAAAATGCCACGAGTTCCATTTTCCATGGGACTGTGCATTTAACACATCAACATTTGTTCCAATTAGAGGCATTCCTTTCTACTACCAGCATTTGTTGCTGCTTTAGGGTCTTGTTTTTTTGCTTCTGACCCCCTGTAGCAGGACCTTGTGTGCAT
The DNA here is from genome assembly GCA_037389245.1 of Oryzias sinensis. Lineage (NCBI taxonomy): Eukaryota > Metazoa > Chordata > Actinopteri > Beloniformes > Adrianichthyidae > Oryzias > Oryzias sinensis. Next base: position 29,360,169 of record CM074492.1, read on the forward strand.
GACTCCAGAGACGGTGATCAGTAGCTGTGAATAGTCAGACTTCTACAGCACGTTTATACATTTTGTCTTTCAACGTCTTTTCTTTTTCCCCTCTCATGAGCAGTGACATAAAAACTCTGGGATCAGCTTGGCCATGCTGTTTTTGCCAGAGCGACCAACTAAACCAAACTGGATGTCTTACTATTGCAGGCAAAGAACAGAATGCCACCCTGAAGCAGTGTGTGACCAGCAGGCCAGCCAGCATCATGAGGAGGAGCCTGACTGTTGTGACAATGCATGCTTCCACCACACTCTACTGGAGTTCCATCCAACCCTCCGTCCATCCGTCCATCAATGCGTGTACCCATTCAGGGATGCTGAAGCTTACCCAGTGTCTTTTGGGCATAGATGGACCCTGGCATTGCAAAGCCTGTTAAGGCTCCTGGTTAATAAACAGTTAAATTACCAAAATGTCTTGTTTCTTTTCAAAGTTAAGTTATCTGTGTTTTCTGGCACTTGTGCTGAATTTATTGCGTAAATCGAGTGAAGTCACAAAAGCTGCAGGTACTGATGCACCAACATCACAGATGCTCTGCTTTGCAGCTTACAGCCCAGTCGGAATCCTCGCCATTCCTCTATTTTCAGTAACTAGATTCCGGCGTTTGGTGGGCGTCCTGCTGTCCGGCAGCCTTTATTTTTAGCCATTTCTTCTTCCTCGATCTGTCTGTCAGACAATTGCCAGCTTTCTGTCTTATCGGCAGATCATGTGAGGAGTTTGTCAGTGAGCTTTCACAGGTTATCCATGGTCGGATTCTCTCATCAAACATTTTAAAGTGAAGAAGCTGGGTTGCTTTTATTTATCTTGTGCAATTTATCATCCATGTCATCCCCAATCAGTTCTTCACAGGGACATTTGGACGGGGTGGTCGTTCAAGATGCTTCATATCAGTCTGTTTTTCAGACTTTTTCATTTTACGACCCACAGCCCACATGCCTCTGCTGATTTATGTTTAGGTGTTGAGCGGGAGATGAGCCTGTGTTTGTCATGTCAGAGCAAAAGACTCTACAAACACTCCTGCAGTTAGGCTGATGGGACGGCTGCACATTGTTGAGGTCTTTTGGAGAGGTATTGTTTTAACGTAACTAAAGCTGAACAGATGAGCAAGGAGCATTTTTAATACATTTTCCTTCTGTAACCCTTGTGCTATCCTAGGCACTTTAACGTTGGGAGTTGGGTCATCTAGACCCACTAGACAGTGCTCTGAACCTTTTTTCTTCCAATGATTTGTGATCTTCACTGGTGTCCATGGATTACATGAAATCTTTCCACCTTTATCCACCTTTGTCATGGTAGGAAGAACATGTCAATGTGAGGGGGGGGGTCATTTAAGATAGCACAAGGGTTAAACACCTTTAATTCTTTTTCCTAAATGTCTTGTACAAAGGATTCAGTAAAGAGGCAAAAAAAGTTTACACGTTTATTAAATTGAAAATTGCTGAATTTGTGATCAAACATGATTTTGTCCACAAATATCTGAACAGCAGCTGGTATCTAATCTTGTGGTTCTTCAGTCATGGAGGCTGGTTTCAGAAGGAATCTCTAGTCCCAATGACTCCCAAAGTCAAACATCTCCCCCTAAAATAGATATGTGCAAAGCATGGGGGCAAAAACATGAAACATCTTTTACTTTATTTTTTATTCAAGTAAAATCTTGGATGGTTGGGAAGTTGGGAAGAAAATGGTGCTTCTGGGGTTTTTAACATGTTCTCGTGGCATTTTTCTGATGATGGTGGACAAATCAAATTTAAGATTAAAACTGTGTTTCTGAGTAATTCGTTATTCAAATTGTGTTGGATCAGGAGCAGATGAAAACACGCCGTTTAAATTGGCCCTAGTTGTCACGCAGTCACTGAAATAGGTGGGCCACAAGCTTCCTGCTCTGCCCCTTTCTGATCATCCACTGTAAGGGAAATAGATCCATGAATGTCTTTGTTTTCCTCGTCTGAGCTGGAATCTGGATCAAGACTGTACGGATGGATAGCTCGATATTGCTCGCCATTTTGTTGCACAATTAACCCTTGTGCTATCCTAGGCATTTCAACATTGGGAGTTGGGCCATCTTTGACTGACTGGCGGGGCGTGCACACTCAGCAGCTCCTCTCTCCCCTAATCTTCGGTGTGTCCTGTGTTTTGGGGTTTTATGTTTTGGGGTTTAACTGGGTTTTAACTGTTTTTAGCAGAATGTGCACACACACCCGCGAGGTTCGGCTCGCCATCGGCGGAACCCCTGTTTCGGACCATTTTCTGAGGAATGTGCCAGTTGAGCTACGTGAATGCGGTCCACTTCAGACAGAGTGGAGGCGCCACAGGCGGTGCATGAGGAAGCAAAAGAGGGGGAAGCATGGAGGCATCCGTGCTAGGCTAGTCCTCACCGACCAGCTATCCCAACAATCACGCTGGTCAACGTACAATCTCTGGACAATTAACTGGACTATATCCGCCTGCTCCGCGTATCGTCCAAGACTGTGAGTGAGCGCTGTATCTTTGTCTTTGTGGAAACGTGGCTAACAGACAACGTCCCGGACTAGCCGGGTTAGCATACTTCTGGGCCAACAGGATGCTCGTCGAGGGGGGTAAGACCCGCGGTAGAGGACTGTGTTGTTACATCAGCGATGCCTGGTGCCGGAATGCCAGAGTGGTCTATCAACACTGCTCCCCACTGGCAGAGTTTATGATCGTTACATGCCGTCTACCTGCCAAGAGAATTTAGCTCCATACTGCTGGTAGCAGCAGACATCCCTCCCAGCTCCACCACCAACAGGAGTGAGGCTCTGTATGAACTACACCGGCACATCAGTGAGCAGCAGACGGCACACCCTGATGCCTTCCTCATCCTGGCTGAGCATTTCAACCACGCAAACCCCAAGAGTGTGTTTGCACAACTACATGGACATTTCAACTTCCCCACAAGAGGTGAAAACATCTTGGAGCTGATCAGCTGCTTCTGGAGGTACCGAGGTCCAGACGGAAGCTCAGAGGGGACAGAGCTTTTGCTGTCGCTGCTCCAAAGCTTTGGAACTCTCTGTCACTGTCCATAAGAGAAGCTCCATCACTGCCCATTTTTAAAATCTGCCTGAAAACCCATTTTTATGCTTTGGCTTTTAATTCAACATGAGACCTCTGTCATTGCTGTCTTGCTCTACTGGTTTTATTGTTTTTATCTCTCTATTTTTAATCTTGTTTTAGTGTTGGTTTTCTTCATTTCTCGTGTTCAGCACTTTGTGTTGGCTGCTGTTGATTGAGGGTGCTATATAAATAAAGATGAGTTGAGTTGAGTTGGACAATGTTTACACCCCACACAATGGAGGCTACAAAGCCCTCTCAGTTCAATTCAATTCAATTCAATTTTATTTGTATAGCCCAAAATCACAACAACAGTCGTCTCGATGGGCTTCGAAGTGAAACATGAACTCAAAAGGATCACAAATACAAAGAGTTCAATAGGAAAATACTAAAATGAACTAACAAACTGACTAAGCTATACTGGCATCCCTGCCCTTAGACCCCCCTTCGCGGTAAGGAAAAACTCCCAAAAAAAACGGATTCCGGAAAAAACGAAGAAACCTCAGGGGTGCCCACATGAAGGAGGGATCCTCCCCCAGGACGGACAGGCTATTTACCAGAACTCTTAGAGAAGAATTAACTTATTTAACTCTAAAACTACATATTTAAAGTCCAGCAGACGAGCTTCATCCAGTCGTGGTTGTGGGGACAGTCAAAGGCGCGAGTCGAGCCGGAGACAGGAACCACAGCCAGGTGTAGGAGCAGGAGCAAAGGCGAGCCAGAAACGAGGTAAACGGTCAGGAACAGGAGCACGGATGAAACAACTGGAGTCTGGAAGCACTCCCACTCCCCAGGAGGGGAGAGGAAAAGAGGGACAATACATGAATCACTGCACCAAACAGAGGCATGGAGAACTAAATGATAAATAATGATCAAGAATAAAGGAGAGGAAGGGTAGAAGTAGACGAGAAAAAAGGACAGAACCCCAGTGCACCATAGTTACCCCAGCTTCAACTTCTAGCAGCCTTTTAAAACAAAAAGAAATAGTTATTAAGTTTCATTTAAACACATTAACATTAAGTTAAATAATCTCTGAATTGACAATAAGCCTGTCCAAAGAGGAATGTTTTCAGTCTAACTTTGAATGTAGAAACTGAGTCGGCCTCTCTTCCATGAGCTGGGAGTTTATTCCATAAAACAGGGGCTTGGTAACTAAACGCTCTACCTCCAACCGTACTTTTACTAATTCTAGGAACCACAAGCAGTCCTGCATTTAGTGAGTGGAGTGTTCTGATTGGATGGTAAGGGACTATGAGGTCTTTGATATAGGACGGAGCCATACCATGCAAGGCCTTATAGGTTAACAGGAGGATTTTGAACTTGATTCTAGAATCAACTGGGAGCCAATGGAGCGAAACTAACACAGGAGTGATGTGATCTCTCTCTCCCTCCCCCACCTGGGCCCTAGACCACACCACTGTCATGCTAATGCCAGCATACAGGCCAAAGGTGAAAGCCATCAGACCAGCTGAAAAGGTGGTTCGGGTGTGGCCTGAGGGATCTACTGAGGCTCTACAGGACTGCTTTGCCACCACTGACTGGAGTATATTCAAACAAGCAGCCACCTATAATGACATCACTGATCTCCAGGAGTACACAGAGACTGTCACATCCTACATGAGGAAGTGCATGGACGACCTTCTTTGCCCACTTTGAGGCAGACAACAGCACCCCAGCACATAAGACTCCTCCCCCTCCCAGTGACCTGGCCTGTTTCTGACTTTTGATCTCTGTTTTCTTTCTGTACTGGAGTGTTTATGGAGCCACAACACCTGGAATGCAGACTAGGCAAAAACACAGCAGACTAATGACGTATTTTGTATGTTTTCATCTTCCCTTACTGAATAATAGAAAAAGCCTGTTTGGCTGGAGGACAGAGAGAGCGGACAGCCACAGAACCTAACAGGTCGTGTTTCTGCACGTCTTTTCGTTTCCGTACTGCATATTTCATTTTTGGACGTCCTGAACCATCCGAACCTGCAAAGGCCGGACGACACGCCAACAAAACAAAAGACTCTCCAGGGGTTGACATAGCCCAGAAATTTGCACTGGCCCACAGGGCCAGTAGTTTTTGAAACTTACTGGCCCTGCCCGAAAGTTACTGGCCCGACACCGCGCATAGCGGGACCCGCCGCTCCGCAGGTGCTTGCAACTTTAGGGGGGTCCGGGGGCATGCCCCCCCGGAAACTTTTAATATGGTGCAATTTGGTGCATTCTGGTGACATCACTTATTTCTACACTTTTACATTACTACACAAAAAACTTCCGCTTCCGGGTTAAGGCAAGACGCGTGGTCGCGGCTCTCTGCGGATACTATCTTCAAATTACTTAAGAAGTTGATTTTCTCCAAAAAGAGAGCTGACCATGCCCCCGAAGAAACCCCAGGAATATGAAGAGCTCAAAAAATCTCTTGACATTATTCAAGAAACGCTGAAAAGTTTTATGGATCAAGTGTCGGCTAAGCTAACGCCACTTTGGGAAATGATGGAAGAGTTCCGAAGATTTCGGGCTCAAAACGAGCAGCGAGAAAACCGGGTCGAGATTCTGGAGAAAAGACTGGACGATGTGGAACAGCAAGTAAGGATGAATAATGTCATTCTCACTGGAGTACCAATCAAGCCTCGAGCGAAGCTGAATGCAGCTGGAGCTAGCGCTGCTAATGCTAGCGCTAGCGTAGCTAGCAGTGCTAATACGGAGATCGGTGCAGCGTCGCTGGAGCAGCAAATACATTCATTTCTCACATCTAAAGGGATTTCCCTGGATCTCAATACCATCGAGACCTGCCACCTGCTCCCCAGGAGAAAGGAGACGGATAAACCAGCGATCCTCATCAGGTTTGTGAATCACAAACACAAGCTAGCTCTGATGAATCTACGCAAAAATCTCAGAGGATCTGCTGTTTATCTGAACGACCATCTGACCAGAAGGAATGCTGAAATCTCAAAACATGCACGGCTTCTCAGGAAGCGTAAGCAGATTGAGAACACTTGGGTTAAAGGCTGCAGGATCTACGTCAAACCACTCGGTCCACTGGACAGAGCCAAGGTTCTGGTCGTGAACACCATGAAGGACTTTGAGAAGTGCTTGTTTACGGTTGTCTGAAACAATGTGGAGTAATAAATCAAAGAGCCAAATAATTTCAAGAAATATGACACGTGGATTCCTCACTTTCTCTGTATGTCTGACGTAACCTGAATAACAGCAGAGTTCTGACCTGCAGACAACTTGACCTTAACTTTCACCGCCGCTGATATCAGCTGAAGAAGGATATGGACCTGAATCTAATGTCTGCAGACATAACATGGAAGAGAACTATAAACTGTTTTGAACCCAGGAGATCAGCTGTTATCAGTAGTAATCAGTAGTAATCTTTCCTTATGTAGCATAACTTTGCACATGTTTTTAACTTTTGATACTTGATGAAATTTTGCTATGAAAATTCCTGAAACAGTGTTGTCTATTTTACTGATATAGTATTATGTTTTAAAGCATATGAATGACTTTTAAAAGTAACATAATTTGCATATATTTCAGATGCTGCATTTGCCATGTTGATTTCTAAAGTTATTTTTGACGTAGTACTTAAGTAATTCATCTTTGGCATGTGCTTTATTGATACATTATGATTTTTAATTCTGTCTGATAAAACCTAGGAACCGGATATTGATAAATCATGAAATAAAATGGTTATAGTATAACGGGGTGGATTATATAAGTTCGCTTCTTTCCACTCCCTTTCAAGCAATATTTATTAATTATGTCTAATTATCCTAAGTTTGATTAGTTACTGTATGAATGTATAACTGATGATTATATTGCTTTTGTGCATTACTTCTATTTGATTGCTTGAAATAAACCATTTCAAATCAAATCAAATTCAAATCAAAATCAAATCAAAACTTTTCAATGACTGAAAATAGACCATATCAAACTTAAATCTGCTCTAGTCTGTTTCAGATGTTTTGAAGAGAGCACTGCAGTGTAGTAGGTAACACTAGCTCAGAAGTTTTCATGGTGCTTCTAACGGCAAATATCGCAATAAATCATAAACCTTAAATGGTTTAAAACAATCTAATGGCAGCTTGAACCATTTAACGAATCAAATAAATCCCTTAATGCATTTGACCAATCAGATGGAGCCCTGTTATGTTAGATGTTTGTAACCTATGTCAACGTGGGTCATTTGGAGTATAATTTTTAAACTGGGAATGGTTATTTGGTTATTTTGCTGTTTGTTTATATACCGCAAATTATATCGTTATCGCAATTTTAATCTCTGATATCGCATATCGCGAGTTTTCCTCATATTGTGCAGGTCTAACTGAGATCATTCAGCTAACTAGAAATACTTACTGCTTACAGTGTTGTAAAGAAAAACAAAATTAAGTAGTTTAACATTCTACTGCATTTGAGTCTGAGATTCAGGTATTTGGAGTTCCCTTTGATTCTTTGACATTCAGCTTAAAGCTTAGTGGATACAGTTTCATCTTCAATGCATTCATTAAATATCTTGCTGTCCATAGTACTAATTCCACCCACTACTCCATCTAACATATTCCTATCTATTCCTGCCATGTCTTCCACATCTCTGACATGCTTCAGTCTCTCTTCAGTGACGGTGTCGGATTTATAATCAAATGTAATAATAAACCACTGGCTTGTGCCTTCGTTGTTGCTGTTTAACATTGTTTTGTATTGAATTGTTACATTCAATAAAGTTTGAAAAAAAAAGTAGTGAGCGCGTGCCGCGTGGTGCTCGGCAGTGAAAGCCGCGCGCGCGCAGGCGGGAGAGAAGGAGAAGTGATCAAAGGTTTCCCATAGAAACCCTTGAAGTCTGAACACAGGACTAGCAGAAAAACTAAATTATGAAGACGAGGTAAATCTACACGTTTTCGCAAAATTTACTTTATTGAAAAAGGTGAAGAATATATAAACCGTTAGATATTTTAGTGGCCCGAGCGGACAAGTGAAAAGTAAAGTCTTGTGGTCCGCACTGCTCGAAAAACAGGACCGGGCCAGCGGACAAATGGCTATGTCGAGCCCTGCTCTCATGTCAGAATGCTGTTCATTGACTTCAGCTCCGCCTTCAATACAGTCATCCCCCAGCAGCTCATCAACAAGCTGGACCAACTTGGACTCAACACCTCCCTGTGTAACTGGCTGCTGGACTTTCTGACAGAGACACCACAGGCAGTTCATGTCGGAAACAACACCTCCAGCACCATCACCATGAACACAGGGGTCCCCCAAGGCTGTGTGCTGAGCCCCCTTCTCTTCACTCTGCTGACCCACAACTGCACCCCAACATCAAGCTCCAACCTCTTTATCAAGTTTGCGGATGACTCAACAGTGGTGGGTCTCATCAACAACAATAGCCGCGTTTACATGGGCAAAAGTAATCGGAAAGAACGCCTGATCGGAAAGAAAATGCGTCATGTAAACGCGCCGTTCGGAATACTCTGCCCCGATCAGACTCATTCGGATCAGAATTTCTTTCCGATCGAGATAGGTGGGTTATACCGATCGTTTATCCGATCGTGGAGCATGTAAACGGTCATTCCGATCCTGTGTCACTACTGCTCTGGGTTACGTCATGCATAGATGGTGTTTGGCTGTGAGAAAGCTTTGGAGCGCATACGGGACCGACTGAATGCTCTGCAGACGCCCCGTGAAAAGCGCCGCTCCGCTCTCACCCCTCTAGCTCTTTGCCTCTCCCTCCTTCAAGAGGGGTATGCGGGGCAGCAGCGCTTTGGTCCACTGGCACCGGGGCTCGGGTGCCAGTGGACCAAGTGAGCAGAGGAGCCAGATAACTTTGTGTGTGAAGGGAGGGAGTGATGCTTAGTTACGTGTGGGCGCCGTGCCCAAGATCGAGAGCCCCGACAGCAGATGTAGATTGCTGCGTCTCTCGCACGGTCCTGGATTTTGTGTCCACAAGCAAGGCTAATGTCGTTAGCGCGTGTTTATAGCCTGTCCTCCTAACTCTTCCAGCTCCGTTCTTCAACATAAAAATCAATGACCACACGGATTAAATAAACGATGAGCGAGCAAGCGCTTCATACTATTCATAACATTAATAAAAGCACGTTTGGAAGATCGCCTCGTGTTACGGAGCTCCTGCATAAAAGTCTGTGGCAGCGGTCTGTTTACAACGAGCCGCATCTCTTCTTCCGGGTTTTTTTTTACCACTACTGCGCATGCCCAAACGATTTACCCCGACCAAAGGTGTGAGCCATGGGAACGTTTGTTCTAATCGGAAAAAGGTTTTCTGATCCCATGTGCACGGGTGAATTCTAACCCGACCATTGATCCGATCAAGATATTCTGCCCATGTAACCGCGGCTAATGATGAGACCCCTACAGGAGTGAGGTGAGCACGCTGGCTCTGTGGTGCAAAGATAATCTCCACCTGAATGTGGAGAAGACAAAGGAGATGGTTGTGGACTTCAGGAGAACTCACACCCAGCACGCCCCACTGATCGTCAATGGTGCTGCTGTGGAAAGGGTGAGCTGCACCAAGTTCCTGGGGGGGGCACATCTCTGACGACCTGTCTTGGAACCACAACACTGCATCACTGACCAAGAAAGCCCAACAACGCCTGTACTTCCTCCGCAAACTGGGAGATGCTCTCTCAGGGCCAGAGCTCCTGAGAGAGCATCCTGACCAGCTGCATCACCGTGTGGTACAGAGCCTGCACCGCGTCCTGCCCAAAGACTCTGCAGCACATTGTGAAAACAGCTGAGAAGATCGTTGGTGTCCCTCTTACTGCCCTCTCGGACATTTGCCACTCCCGCCTCACCCGCAAAGCCATCAGGATTGTAGAAACAAGAGAAACTTCCTCCTGCTGCCATCAGGGAACGGACTGCAAAGTCTGCAGGCCAGAACCAACAGACTCAAGGACAGTTTCCTCCACCAGGGGATAAGAAAACTCAACTCCCTCCCTGCCCTCCCCCTCTGGCCCCTCCACTCCCTGATACAAACTCACACTGAAAAACTTTCACACCTGCATCAGAACATAATCTTCACCAAAGACTGCCTTCACTGACTTCACTTACTGTTCTTAGCACTGTTGTCACTTTCAACTGCCCCCATAATCTCATTGCTCTTTTGCACTGTTTAGATTGCTGTTATTCTTCTTATTATAACTGTTATTTTATCTATTTTATTTTATTATTTTATAAGTTGTTTGCACTGTGGGGCGAGAGGAAAGTTATTTCATCTGCCATCAAAGATGTCCTAGAAAACGAGCAATTTTTTTTATTTGGGCTGAAAGCTTAAATATTTATAATTAAAAAAAATCACTGGGAACACTTTGAAAATAGACCAGAAATATAGTGAAGTTTTAAAGAAAATTGATCAGTTTTTAAAATGTTTTGACATTTATCTAATTGAGAATTGCAGAATTTTTTGCTAGGCAGGTGGACCCATGGTTGGGTTATAAAAAACTCACTTTACATAGTCCAGCAATCGCCCAAAACCGGACTATGTTCTCGTGGGTGGGGCTAACTTTGCATGCCCCAACCATTTCAGGCTACATTTCATTTTTTAGAGCACTGCCGGTTCTGGACCCACACACTGGGTCATGCGGACCCGGATGCGGGTGCAGCTCTTGTAGTTTTAACCAACACATTCTCACTCCTCTGTGAGGAGTGATTTTTTCTATTCTCTGTGCTAGTGCTTTGCAGATAATTTTAACATCTGCATTGATTAAAGAAACGGGGCGATAGCTTGAAGGACTACTGGGATCTTTCTTCTGGTTTTAGAAGCAGGATTACGTTGGCTGAGTTCATGTTAGGTGGTAGTCATTGGCTTTCCTTGATAAACATGACCATTTTATCAAACATTGGTGCCAGTTGTTCCCAGAATTCTTTATAAAACTCAGCAGGTAAGCCGTCAGGCCCTGGAACTTTGGTTTTAGGCATAAGTAACAGAGCTTCATGAAGCTCAGACGAGAGCGGTGAGTCTAAGTTTGTAATTTAATCCTCATTTAACCTGGTAGGTTTACATTATTAAGAAATGAGTTGAAGCTTTGCTCTGATGGATTGATCTGTGATGTGTACAAGTTTTTATGAGTGACATTTCCTGTTTGGTCCATATGTTGGAATAAAATATATAAGTTATCTCATATTTGCTTTTTTATGCATCACCTAGCTATACATAGGTGATGTGATCATGAAGTGTCTGTGTCCAACTCTATTTTACAGGAAGATGGAGGTGACACCCTTGGGAGAAAACGATTATCTTTGCGTCTTTCCAGCATTCTCCTGGGAACCTGTGTTAGCTGTGTCTAGCATGAATTGAAGGACGCTCTGTGTTAGTTTATCCGTGTGAAAAGGCTTTGCAGGTCCGAAGATGTGAGAAGGCTGCATAAGATAGACATGTCGTAATTAATGTTCTCTAATCGTGCTGCAGCTGTGCTTTCTTGTTTCCCCTCCTTAGAGCTCAGCGCAAATGTAAATTAGGGAAACCCACAAATTAATAAAAGGGGAGGCGACAGAAATATGGGCCAGAGTGGAGAGAGATTGTTAACTGGGTATAATCTCTGTTGCTCTCCTCGTAAAGGTACCTTGGTCTGTTTGTCTTTTTTTCCTTTTTGAAGTTTTATGATGTTCGAGGTTGTTTTAACCCAACACCATAATAGATGTGATTGTTGATTTTTATTTTTTTTTATTTTAAGCTGATTAGCTAGACATTTGCCAGAACTATTTCAGTTTAAAAAAAGTCTTTGTATTTGAAACTGTGTTGGTTTATTGATGATGTCATTTAACTGAAGCTTTAACCCCATTTAGCTCCTCGTCTGAGGATCCAGGAGGGTTTCCCTGATAGAGAGGTTCTCCTCAGAGAAAAGAGCCGTGTCACGCATCAGGGTCTTAACGGTCTCTCTGAGGTTCTGGTTCTCCGCTGCGAGCTCCTGCACCTGCTGCTGGCTAAACTCCAGAGACTCCCTTAGGCCTTGAAACTATTTGTGGAAGATCTTCAGCAGGTTTAAGCATCAATCAAGGCTAGAGAGCTTTTTGTCTATTGAATCCAAGATTTCGCTCATGCCGCTGCCTCCTTTATCTACACTGACCAAAAATATAAACACAAAACTTTTGTTATTGCTCCCATTTTTTATCGTATGAACTCAAAGATGTGAAACATTTTCCACATACACAAAATAACCAGTTCACTGAAATATTGTGTAGTTTTCTTGGTGATGTCGACAGTTGTCCAGGTGTTTCTGTTTTGTGTGTGTGTGTGTGTGTTTAATATTATGTGACATTAAATACTGTCAACATTATTTACATTGTACTGAATTAATTTGAAGTGAGAGTTAGATATTAATTACATGCAGATGTGCCACAAATCATTTGCTACTTAAATGAATATGTAGACATCATTTTTTTACAGACCTTAACTTAGTCATTTTTTCTAACTGGACATCTTTAAATTTTAGTTGAAGACTGCTGTTTTAGAGAGATAAGTGTTACATGTTAGATGAATACAAGTCAACAGCTGACTCCATCTATTCAAACAAACGTGCTGAGTAGAAACAGATGTAACAAAAGCTCCTGAGATGCTTTTTAAAAGGAAATGGGAACCTTGATATTCTACTCTCAGAAAATGATTTAAGCATTGTGTTAAAATTTTCCTCAACTATAAAAGGGTGATGATAATTATTGGTGAGTTAGATGAACAAACCATAAAATAAAACTGCAGAAGTGTTAGAAGATGCTGTGCCATATCCCTGTGATAGAAAAAATATTTTTTTTTAAAGCTTGACTTGAGTTATTATGGGGGTTAAATACGTGTTTTGCACCTAAATCTTCTACGATTTAATGAAAAAGGAAACTTTGCAAAAGTAAAATGCAAAAAATGAAACCAATTCAGTTTGATAAAGACAATATCTTATCACTTCTGTGCACATTTGATTATTTTTGGACTAATTATTTAACCAGAGTCAATTTTACCTCGTCCAGGATACAAGACAGAAATAAACATTTCACTAAAATGTTCATGGCTGATGAAGTGTGTATTATCAGAAATTACGGTAATGCTTGACGTGGAAGCCTGAACCGTCCGCCGTGAAGCTTCCATGGTTGCTTAACCCTCCTAACACTCTCACCTTTCCAAGTCTCCATTTGAAAGTTTGAAAATCATGGACACACTGAAAAGATAATGGAGGAAAACTGCTGAGTAAGTCGGCATCACTCAGTAAAGCGGTCAGGTTCTTTTTGAGTCAGTGCTGTTGACCATCCCCAAGCCCCGCCCCTATGGTCAGGTGGCTGTGTTTGCAGCTGCAGGACCTGCACTCCTTGTTATGACAGAGTCAGCCATGAACTCCTCTGTTTCTCATCGGATCTTACAGTGTGAGCCTATGCGACTGTTTTCAGGACCAAAGAAGAGACTAAACGTCTTTCACGTAAACCTCAGTGACTGAAAAGGATTTCCAAGTATTATTGCTGTAGGTTTTCTGCTGTTGAAGTGTTAGATGTACCTCAGTTCTTCATTTCTATCAGACCTGATCAACTCCAGAAACTCCTGGGAGATTCTGGTGATGAGTTGGTAAAACAACTTCGAGGAATTCTTTGTCAGGATGCTGGCGTCACACACTGGAAACAAGATGAGCGTTTTGAGAAAAGATCTCATCTAAAACTCCTTGTTTCTTTCATCTGTTTGACGGTCACACAGCAGCAGAGGTGTGATATAAATGATGTGTCCATCAGCAGTCTGAAGGCTTGTAAATGGAAACAGTCAGTGGGCTGAAACCAGCATCTGCCCTGATGACAGTCCATCATCTGAACATTGTCGGCCCACTAAACAAAGCCAAACAGTTTGAAGGTGTGGGCCGCGCAGACACTAAAATGTCTGGGAGTTTGACTGTTTCCATTATTTACTCCAACAAATTGCCTTCACGACTCACTGGAACTCTTTTGTCCCAAAACCACCTTTGCTTTTGGGAGACAGATATTTGGCATAATTATTATTGGTGAAATTATTTCGGGCGGGAATTTACAGAAAGTGATGCACAGGGCCGGCCCTGGTCTTCCGGGGGCCCTAAGCGAAATTTGAATTTGGGCCCTCTAACTGATCAGCAGCACCAACAAAACGCAACTGTTGTTGTAATATAGATGAGATCTCTATTAATACATTTTGTGAATGTATTATTGTTGCTGCTGAAGAATTGAATACAGTATGTTGCCTGCATGTTGGATGCACATTTAGTGCTGCCAAACTAATTTTAAAAGCGCAAAGAAAAAAAAAATATGAAAGACAAATGTATAGATATATAGATATTTTTAATGTAACATTGGGCACTCAGCAAATGACATTCACAAAACTCCAACTTATTAAAAACAGCAACTTAATAGAAAATCAAATAACGATAAAACAATCCAACATAAAGAACACAACAATGAGGGGGAGTTTGGAAAGTCAAAGTCTTTCTCAGTCTGAAAAGGACCTCTTTGCACCAAATCCATTCTTACTGGATCAGAGAGTGTGGTTGGCCATTCATCTGGACCAATTGGATTGGAGGTTGGTGGAATTTTGGATCCAGTTGGCTCCTCTTCCATACACGCCTCTCTTGGAGCCTCTGGAACATGAGATACAGAACTTCAACTAAAGCAAACAGTGAAAAGTCAAACAGTCCAATCAAATCTACAGAACAGTTGCTGTGACGCTGGAAGCAGAATGATGGAAAGAAGTGCCTACACTTTTGTGTCTGTGTGCACATGTATGACTATTTTATATAATGAAATAATAATGAAAGTTAGATTCCATTTTGGGTAGATTTGAACTTAGCAGCAGCATCAATGTTTTCCTTTTCAACCAAAGATGTGGTGACAGGAGTTTCTTCTGCAGCTAAAAAAAAAAAAAAAAACATGAATTATTATACAATATTTAATGATAAAGCTAATAAAATACCTATAGCAGAATACTACTAGTAATACGATGGCTCATTTAAACTATGTGTGCAGGTTTCACAATTTCATTCTTCTCAATTTCATTTTTCATTCTTTTTATATATTTGTAACCCTCTTGTACTGATACCTCTCTGGGAACCTCCGAGACTCTGCGCTGTGTTTGTGATGTTATGATGAGAGGAAGTGCTGCATGGAGAGTCGAAGCATCAGAAACAACGATTGGTTCAGAGATTGCAGTCGAGTCGAGAATCAGGTGTAACAAGGCAGGTGTTTATTCTATCCCCAGAATCACTCAGGTTCACAAATTTCCATGTACTGCTCAGCCGCCACCTTTCAAAGGAGTAACACGTTCTGAATTAATAAAACACAGACATCAACAAACTGAGCAGCATCATATAGTAGAGCTTGATTTAAAACATATGTATAAAAAAACTATATTAAATGTAACTTAAAATGTATCTTAGTTTACCCAGTTCTTACTAAACATTTTACTAAACATAGCAATAAACACATTTTCGCATTTTCAAAGACTTTGACCCAAAAATAAAAAGAATATTGCTAAGCACCACGTTTCCCCCCCCTACCTTTCAAAGGAGTAACATGTTCTGAAATCAAAATGGCGCTCAGAACCCCGGGGCTATGGTATCCCTCAAAGAACAAAACATACAACTTTGGTCAAAATCACAGGGCAACAGCGCCAGCCACTGGCCATAACTTTCAACAGCGCTACATATTTATGAGAGATTTATTGGTTGATTGTGTATTTGCACATGGTCATATTTATTTAATTATGAACAGTTTGGGGCTCCATACTCTTCAGCTGCTGTTTATGAAAAAAGGGGTT
This sequence comes from Oryzias sinensis, assembly GCA_037389245.1. NCBI lineage: Eukaryota > Metazoa > Chordata > Actinopteri > Beloniformes > Adrianichthyidae > Oryzias > Oryzias sinensis. The sequence goes on from CM074492.1 coordinate 29,376,020, forward strand.
ATGCAGAAACTGTTTTTTAAATTACTTTACAAGCTATTAAATTAGGTAATAACTGAGATTAAATCTTCAGTGACGTCAGGAACATCTTGGGATGTGGACGCTGCACCACTTCGAATACTTTCTGATACTTTTTGAGAACAGAAGAAACTATCGGCTGGGGAGAAACTGTGCCAAACATCATCATTATGTAATACCAAAACTGCAAAATACAAATAAGAAATAAATGTAACCATTTATGAACAATAAATGTGAACAATAATTTGAGTATAATTGAAAATATAAGCATTTATACACTTTTTTATCTTTTATTTTGTATGTTCATAATTTTAAAATTAGTACATTTTGTTTGTCATTTATAAATGAGAACATTTATTTCCTATTTGTATTTTGCAGTTTTGATTCTCCATCCATTTTTATACTGACATAAACCGGAAAATGCAGAACGCACTAAATATGTGTTAGCAAAACAATTAAACAATATGATAACGTGAGTCAAAACATTTATCACCCACCATACCATTATCATGATTTACTTTTCTCTGCTCTCCGCCGTTTTCGCAGGTCATGTCCGACCTCATCTTGGAAGCTTGGGTATCAGAATTATTTTCGAGTTTTCCATTGGAAATTACGACAAATGGGGTCATTTATGTAAAAACTTTACCTCGAATATATTAGTATTTTATGTGATTTGCACAGCTGCACAGAAAGGAAGGATTATGTAAAAATACGGCCCCAACATCCTCCAAACTTACCCTGTGATTGATGTTTAAGTTCTTCATCTTTTTTCTTCTTTTTTTTCAGCGCCTGATGGATAAATTCTCTTTGGCATGATGTTCTCTTGTGGTCGCTTTGATCAGTGTGACAAAATCTGCTCGTAAATGCACACTATGCCAGGCTCAGATGCAACGATGTTGACCAATCGTTGCTAAGAGTGGCGTAACGTCATTTTTGGGTTGCCAGATTGATTCAGGTCTGTTGAAGGGGGGATCATTAACGTGCAGACAACATTCTTTTGCAGAACATTTAGAGCACATGTTGGTACGGAGGTGCTATGAAATGGGTTGCCAGATTTGAGCCTTTTGTGTGTGCATGTGTGTGTTTATGTTTGAATGTATATTTTGAGAAGTGAAGGGTGTGTGTACTAAAGGGGTGCAGTTAAAATTGGCGGGTAGGGTGTTACAAAACCTACATTGTTTTGTAGCTCATCAATTTCGGTAATGCTAAAGCTAACGCTAACGCGAATTAGTGTAAAAGGCTAAAAACAAACGCTGTTGATATTACATCAAAAAGAAGTGAGTTCTAACCATAGTCATAAGTTTTTAACACATTTTTTAAATGTGTTTATAAATGTAGGGACTGACGAGGATGAGGAAAATCTGATCCATCTGCGGATGTATCATGCAAGCTTGTGCTGGATGGGAGTAAGAGATCACACTTGATCAGATTTGTATTTATTTATCATTAAACTGTAATCGTTGTCATATTGGGGTAAAGGTTTTTGTTGAAAGAGCCAGAGAAGAGGAGGAAAGAGCAAAAAGGGACGACAGAAGACAGAACAGTCTGTTAAACTTACTTGAGTTGAAAATATTGTTCAAAAAATGTATTGTCATTGTTGTTTTTGCAATTTGTTTAATAAATGCATAAACAAAAATGAATTATTTACATGTATTATTTTAATCTGAGCCATTTTTAACAATCTTAAAAGGATTTTCATATAAATATCAAATGTACATATTTACAATTTCCTTTTTAGATGTTAACATTTATTTTTATACATGTTAACAATAATCCTGGTCTTCTAGAGTCGTGTGTGTCACAGTTAGAGCTGAAAGGAAAGCAGAGATTTATCCTCGCAGACGGACGCCACTGGTTGGTTTTACTTCCAGTGCCCCCAGAAATATTGCTCTCCTCCTCATCTTTATCATGCCAAATGCTCTCTCTTCACCACAAAACATGTTCTGGAGTGGTTCTGGTTGTAACGGGCCTCAACCACATTCCTCATGGGTTACCTGTAGGATGTCAGCAGCATGATGGGATGAGCAATGCAGGGATACCCACCATCACCCACACACAAAACATCTCACACCAAGCAGAAATGAACTTAATGCTAAAAATGATGTCAGGAATTCAGCTCTAAAAAAATGAAAAAAGCAAAGACAACAGAATAATTTGATTTATTATTTCTAATTATTAATATTTGCTGGCTTTGTTTGTTCATATTTGCATTATTTTGACAGAATATATTTATTATACAGGAATATTATTCCTGTCTGTTTTCATTCACATTTATATTTAAAAAGTTAAAGTTAAGTTAAAGTTTTAAGGTTTAAAAGTTTAGCTTTAGTGTGTTCAATAAATACGTATCTTGTTCGGCCGGTCTAGCAAGATTTTAGCAAACAGGTCCTGTGGCGCCCTTCATACCACTTAGTGCCCATGAAATAGCCCTCAGTCTCAAAAATGTTGGCGACCCCTGCTTTAATGTGTCCAGTCTTGAAACACCCTGAGACCACTGGGAACACCTTTATAATAGATCCAACGATGATCAGAATGGGACGTTAATGGAACAGAAATGTTGCCATTACAATTACTGGTTGAAACAGGCGCCACTGAACTAGGAGACACAGCTGTCTGCCCCAAAAAAGAAAGCAGCAATTACAGTTTTTCTCAAATGCTAAAACACAGAAGCCAATCCCCTGAACCTAATGACCAGTTGTCTAAACACATTTACTAAATCTAGCCATCATTTTCCAATATCATTAGCACATTTCACACGAAGACATACTTAAATTTTTATCATTCTTTAAGTTGGCATTCACATCTTTTCGTTTGGCATAAGGCTTCGTTCAATTCCATGAGATAATTCTACAAAACATTAGGGTAACAAAAAAAACCCTAACAGAGCCCACAGGTGGAAGCCGGGGAGGAGGGAGGGGCGAAGAATGAGCGCTGAAGGTAAGAAAGAGAATGAACAACTGCACACCTGGGCTTAAATAGGACGCTGAGCAGGTGAGTTAATTGACTGAACCGCCCAGGGGGTAACCTGTAAAACACTGCAGAGTGCCTGCCCGAAATTACGACAAGTCGCTATTTAAAAGATAGTCTCCTGCAGCTTCGCGCTGAGTATGTGTTGGTCCAACCAGCAAACATTTAGCATGGAGAAATCTGCAATAGCTTTTGATGGGGCTCCAGCTGTCATCGAACGGCAAAATCAGCGCGAAGCTGCAGGAGACTCTCTTCTAAATGTGCTTTATTATTGTCATGATTATTATTAATGGCCTGCTCGCTCACATTTTTTTAAATCCGTGCGGTCAGTCAGTCAGTGCTTTTTTCATGGGTGCAAGGACCCGGAAGACGGGTTTACATTAGGCTAATATTTGCTAAAAACATTAGCCATGGAGGTACTTAAAACTCTGAACGGGCATTGAGCATCTTGGATGTAAATATGTGGGGATTACATCAGCCTTTATTTAGTCTGGAAACACAAATTCATATGATGGTTTCTCAGATCGTAGCAGCATTTCCGCCTTTGGCTATCGGGAGCTTCGGGTCGCGGGGCTTCGCGATCCGCTATGCGAAGGTGGCTGCCGGTCCGAATACAAAGCTAGTCCTGGGGGAAAGTTTCGACGAACCTCGGTGCGTCCGAAGGAGGACCACAGAAGGCAGAAATGCTGCTACGTAGTCCTGAGAAGCTGTGTACAATCAATAGGAGAGCACAACTGCCACAAAGCCCTCTTCTCTGCCGCTAACACAAGGCTACACTGTTCCTAACATGTCTGTGTCTCTTAGCAGACGGACACAAGGAGATAGCACTGATGTCATCGCCCCGCCTCCCCTCTGGAAATGCTAAGTGGACTTTGAAAAATGTGACAATATTCGCAGGGTGGATGTTAAAATGAAAATGCAATCCCCTCTTTGCATTTTCATTTTAATTATGAGTTCTTCTCATCGTGGAAATGGAAGGTTAATGAAAGACACCCATACACTAAATCAGTCCTTCTCAAATAGTGCAATGGCGGTGGTGGCAGCAGCTCAGTGCTTGGAAAAGAAATCTGCACCACTATTGGTTTACTATTATCTGTTATATAACAGAGTTTGTACCAGCCTGAAACCTGCGAATTGGCGTTCTTGCAGCTGCGCGCTCCTGTCTGTAACCCATGTGCTATCTTAAATGACCCCACCCTTCCATTGACGTGTTCTCCCTACCATGACAAAGGTGGATAAAGGTGGAAAGATTTCATGTAATCCATGGACACCAGTGAAGATCACAAATCATTGAAGAAAATGGTTCAGCGCACTGTCTAGTGGGTCTAGATGACCCAACTCCCAATGTTAAAGTGCCTAGGACAGCACAAGGGTTAAGAAGGAGTTGCATATGTGTGTAAGAAAAAGGGGAGGGGAAAATGTCTTTATTTTGCATCTAAAATGTATTTTTTACGTCTGGATGTCGTTTAGTTTGTGTTTTTATTTCAGGCACTTAACCTTTTTACTGTTTTAGACTATAGCAGGGTTTCTGTGTGGCAAAATAAAGTTCCTGTAATATTTGTTGAAATGACGATTTATCGTATTTCGGGCAGATACTCGCGCAGTGTTTTACAGGTAAATACTCTAGGGCGGTTCAGTTAATTAACTCACCTGTTCAGCGTCCTATTTAAGCCAGGTGCGCAGTTCATTCTTTCTTACCTTCAGCGCTCATTCTTCGCCGGTCTCAGTGCCCGCGGGTCTCCGTCTCTTCGGCGTCTTGCTGTGTTCCCACCGTTCTTCGGATGGATGATCCCCATTTTTTATGATGTGGGGTTTTCGTTTCGCCGCGTCTGCTCTGCTTTGCAGTGATCCGCGGGCGGCTGCCGGCGCGCAGCGCGTTCGTTTCGCCGCGGTCGCGTGCATCTGCAGGGGGTGTGCGTTCCGCGATGTTCGGGATGTTCGTGGCCCCCGATCAGGAGCAGTCCGGGTCTTCTCGTCTGCCGTGGTCAGCCGACTTTCTGCGGTGAGCGGCAATCAGTCCTTTCCCGTGTAGTTTTATAAGGCTGCGTTTTTCTTCCTGTTTACTTCTGTGACGTCACGCCCCTAAGGACCCTGGGAATTGTAGTTATGTCTCCGGGTCTTTCATGATGCACTTCTGATTCCTTTTCTGCTGCGTAGTTCTGCGTCGTCCGGTTGTTTTTTTTTTTTTTCAGGGGTTGTGGGGTCCTTTCTGTGGTTTTGAAGGCTGGCAGTCCTCGTTTGGACAGGTTTCTCATGCTGGCTGAATTTATCGTGGCTTTTAGCATTTGTTTTTCTGTTGCTGTTTTGTTCTTTGGGAGCTGAGTGTGAATCTTGACTGCTTTTTAATTTGATGCTGGCTTTATTATTATGGCGGTTCTTCTGTTTATTTTCTTCGTTGTTGTAGCTGCTGGCTAGTCAGAATGTGAATCAGAGTCTCTTGGACCCGTCTCTGCTCTGTGGACATTTTCCCCTATGATTGGTCTCTCTTATGCAGCGTCTATGGCTCTTTTTATTCACTCGGCGATCCTCGTTCGTTGCCCCCGCATATTCTGCATTTGGTTATGCTCCGCCTGTTTTTTCCCGCTCTGTGTACCCCAGTGGGTCCTGCCCTGGCTTCAGGGACTTGCGTCGGCCGCACTGGTGAGTGTGTCAGTCTCGTCGCGGCCTTGTTTTCTCGGCTGGACAGTTAATTTGTTATTCTCTCTAGTTTGGTTGGAGGTTTGCGGGGGCTATGTGATGGATTCTTCCGGGGCATCGTTTTCAAAGCCGCCACTGAGGGTGGCACCTAGGAAGTGTTCAGGTTGACGTGTCTTGATCTGGACCTGCTAGCGCCTCGCAGTTAATCTTCTGGGCATCAGTGGCCTGGTTCCCCATGCGCCTTCAGGATTGGTATATATTTTCGTCAGCTCCCCTTGCTGTCTCCACGAAATTCCTCTGAACGCGATATAAGGCTGCGGGTGACTGTCACTGATGGTCTCATTGTTCTGCCTCTATGCCTCTCAGTGGCGTCTCTTGGCCTTCAGTTGGCGCTCGAAGTGTTTGTCGGTTTACCTTTCCGCTGTCATTCTTTCCCTCTTTATGCCTGGAGTGGTTTTGTGATACCTGTTGTGTCTTCAGGCTCCCTCCACTTGTTCTCTTGAGTCTGCGCCTTCTGGTTTGGGGGAAAAGGATTTAAGAAGAGTGGTTTGTGTTTGTCCGGCCGCCAGAATCTACGGCTCTGATGGTTCTTAAGGGGTCGTCCGGTTATTTCATCCTTGGAGATTATATTAAGGCTGTTTCAATATTGAATGATAGTATTGTGTCATCGGTTGACTTGGTTAATGTTTAAATAACACCTTGAGCAACTTCTACCCTGACCGTAGGAAATATATCACTTGCGCTCTCAAGCTTAGTTCAAGAGTTAAATCTTGTGTCCACAAGTCAGTCTTCTGTCTGCCTTTTCTAAGCAGATGGCACTCTGCTAGATGCATCCCCATTTAGAGGCTTGTTATACTCCGCCTCTAAATGCTTAAGGTTCAGTCTAGCAAATATAATATCAAAACCTATGATCCCTCATAGCTCTCAGGTTCTCTTTTGCAGTATCCAGTCTCCCTTGGCTAAATAAAAATTTGAGAACCATTAATATCATATACAAGGCATCAAATCCAGCCGAGCTGTAATCCTCTGCTACGTGGGATGTTGACCTTCCTCGTCTACAAATCTCCTTGGCTACTCTTCCCATCTACTACTCCTATTCCTCGATGGCCTCCTGAAGGTGCGTCCCTCTGAAACTGTCAAAGGTTACTTTTGTCATCATTGGAATATATAAAAAATTGGTGTTAAGATTTCGTGCAGGTCATATATTTCACTATTATTTCACTTTTGGAATTTGTAATTATGGTGGTTTCTAGGGTGCGATAAATCCACAATGGGTCTTTACCTTAACTATCTACTAAATTCACTTTCTCAGATTTTTTTTTTTTTTTTTTTTTTAAAAGCACTGTTATTTAATTTATCTCAATCATTTTGAAACTGATCAGTTTCTGGGTTATTTATATATTCTTGTCAAGACTAATACTGCTTTGTTTTTATCTATGCATCGCATCCTGAGCCTGCGAACCCCTACGCCCCGATCAGCTTCTCAGTTTCCAGGAAATGATGTCACCCATGCATTCCTTGATCTGGTGCTGCAACGATGACTGCTCGACGTACCTATTGCTGCACTGAAAGTGACGGGGCGTTGGACCTCCTCTGCATTCCAATGACACTTCTGACTGAATTAATTAATCAATGTCAACCGCAGCATGAATGTAAATTCTTTGATTGTAGATGTTAAAAGAAGATTATAGCCAGGTGGAAGCCTAAAAAATTTAGGATGTTCTAAAGTGTATTATAGTATGCGATGGGGCTCAAAAACTTTTGGTTTCTAAGCTCAATTACGCCAATTAAGCTTCGGACATATGGCGTTGAGGTTGTTCTTGATACTTAGATGGAAATCTTCGAATAAATGGATGTTCTGAGCTCGTATTATGGTATGCCAAATGGGGAAACATTATGGCAGTTAAGCTCGTTCGTAGTCCTGTCGTTGGATTAAGCTCGTTAAATAGTATACCAAATGAAATGACATTTATAGCTGTTAAGCTCGTTCTTAGTATTTGATGGAAGCTACGAATAATGGATGTACTTAAGCATGTTCAGCATGCTTTTGGAAGCTTGGATTGGATGTTAAGTAGTGTCTTCATACGGGTTGTTCTTGGCGGTTCAAATTATAGTTCCTTACAGCGTTTTGCGGATGTGGATTTATGTTCTTAAAAAATTAGGTATGAGTGATTCTTATGTTGGCTCCCTACTTTGTTTTGTTTCGTTTCCTTTGTTTGGCTCTCTCTCTCTCTCTCTTTTGCAGATAGTATGTTCCCCTAGTGGTTCACGAACGGGAGCGGCCCAACGGTCAAAGGTGCCGGGTCACACATAGCAGTTCCACTAGATAGTGTGTCCCCTTCGAGGCGCTGTACTCGAATGGGGGCGGCCCAACGGTCAAAGGTGCCGGGTCACACATAGCAGATCCATTAGATAGTGTGTCCCCTTCGTGGCACTGAACTCGAATGGAAGAAATAAAAAGAAGGGGGCGGCCCAACGGTCAAAGGTGCCGGGTCACACATAGCAGATCCATTAGATAGTATGTCCCCTTCGTAGCGCTGAACTCGGATAAAAGAAATGGAAAGAAGGGGGCGGCCCAAACGGTCAATGGTGCCGGGTCACACATAGCAGTCATACTGGGAAATGAAATGAAATGAAAAATGATGAAATGAAATGCTGCCGAAAACACACCCCATTTTATTACACACTGATTTTACATTCACATTTTCTCTTCTTCTGGATGATTTTAGTGTTGGGGGTGTATCATACGGGTTGTTTGGCGGTTTAAATTATAGTTCTGCACAGCGCTTTGCGGAAGTGAGCTTACGTTCTAAGATCAGGTATAAGTAATTTTATGTTGGCTCCCCTTTTATTTCTTTCCCTCTCTCTTTCAGATAGTATGTTCCTCTAGTGGTCTCCACGAACGGGAGCGACCCTACGGTCAATGGTGCCGGGTCACACATAGCAGATCCACTAGATAGCATGTCCCCTTCGCGGCGCTGTACTCGAACGGGGCGGCCCAAACGGTCAATGGTGCCGGGTCACACATAGCAGTCATACTGGGAAATGAAATGAAAATGGAATGCTGCCGAAAACACACCCCATTTTATTACACACTGATTATACATTCACATTTTCTCTTCTTATGGATGATTTTAGTGTTGGGGGTTTTGTTACCCGAAAGTTTTATGGAAATTTTATGGAAGTTTTATGGAATTGAACGGAGCCTTATGCCAAACGAAAATATGTGAATGCCAACTTAAAGAATGTCAAATAAATATTTCTTACTGCAAGAGTTGTCTGACTGAAATGACGATTTATCGTATTTCGGGCAGATACTCGCGCAGTGTTTTACAGGTAAATACTCTAGGGCGGTTCAGTTAATTAACTCACCTGTTCAGCGTCCTATTTAAGCCAGGTGCGCAGTTCATTCTTTCTTACCTTCAGCGCTCATTCTTCGCCCCACCCTCCTCCCCGGCTTCCACCTGTGGGCTCCGTAAAGGGGGGTTTTGTTACCCGAAAGTTTTATGGAAATTTTATGGAAGTTTTATGGAATTGAACGGAGCCTTATGCCAAACGAAAATATGTGAATGCCAACTTAAAGAATGTCAAATAAATATTTCTTACTGCAAGAGTTGTCTGACTGAAAGTTAATTTATATTGCTTTTTCATTTTGTTAATGTTAGTAAAAGATACAATTTTAGGTATACTTACACAAATATGTGGGGATGGCTGGGCACTCTCCCTCCTTCTTTTCACATTCCAGCATCCATTTTAGAAGAACATAAGCACTCAATTGAGCACAGGTGTTAGCTCACCTTTGCACTAAAATTTTGCGTGATTGAATGAAATATTTCACACTAAAGGCCCGTACACACCGGGACGAATATCGCCGCACGTTATTCGCCAGTTTTTTTCAACAAGTTTTTTGTGTTCACACCCAGGCGATTTTCGCTGACGATGAGCCGATTGAACATGCAATTTCATTCCCTGACGTTAGATGGCGCTTAATGTAAAACAGAAATACTCCTGTACACAACTTTACGCTTCTTAAACTCGCTTTTCATTCAGAAGAAGAGAGCAAGTATTTACGCGCTTGTCAGAATCATACAAGAAAAACATGAATATTTCAAGCACCAGTAGTTCCAGCTCCAGCGATGAAGAAATTATAGTTCTATTGAATGATGAAAGACGCTGGAAAAGACGCCGATTTTGGGTACATCCCATAGTTACGAGAAGAGAAGAACACGGGGAGTTTTATCGACTGGTACAAGAGCTGAAAATGTATCATGAGCGTTTTCGGGGATATTTTAGAATGTCTGTCAGTGAGTGCATCTTCTTCGTCTTATTGTGTAGACGCTACTTGGCGCATATCTTCTTCGCCGTTAGGTATGTGTGCTCAGCAAGACAATTTTGTGTCTGAGCGCACCCAAGTTGTGTTTTACTGTAACATCAGAAGCTCCCGACATGTGTGCAAACTCAAACAAAAGCGCCATTTTCATTGGTCATATAGTTTTTGACGCGGTGCGTCAAACCAAAAAAACGAAAACACGAGGCATTTTTTAAAAAAATGACGCTTTTACGCGTGGCGTTTTTTCGCGTCGGTGTGCACACTCACATTGGTGCCCTTCATTTAGTCACGAGGCGTTAAACGTCGGCGAATGTTGCGCATGAAATTCGTCCCGGTGTGAACAGGCCTTTAGTTGGTTTGAAGGCATAGGTATGACTGTGTGAACACTATCTATATTGTGTACATGTTGACATGTGGACATTTTTGCAGCTAACAGGTGTGTTTATAACATTTGAGTGTGTTTTTGGACAGGCCCCACAGGCCCAATATGATTAAAATGAAAAAAGTTTGGTCTCGATTACAAAAGGGGTTTATTCAGACATTCCTCTGGTTTGTCAGAAGATTCATAATACCTGTTGTTAAAGTAAAATATGTCCAACACAAGAGGCCCTCAGCTCTCAACTGTTTGCCCAGCTGTTGGACAGGACAAGTTTGAAAAGAAAAAATGATGCCACACAGTGATTGTGGTGTGAATAAAGTAAAGAAAATAACTTCACACCCTGATAATGTGTTCAAGAGTGCTGTTGTGTACAATAGATTCTGTTTTTGCCTTGAGTTTGATTACAGTTTAGTACAAGCAAAATTTAGATTTATACTCTTCATATGAAACTCAGGAATCTAAATGCCTAATCCTCTGCAGAGATCTAGGAACATCCATTACTGGGAAGTTTCTCAAAATATGCATTGGCAGTTGTGAAACAAAGAACCTTCTTACAAATTGAGCATTGTGCTTTCAATTGTTTTGCTGTAGTGTGTAATGATATGTTTAGTGTTTAAAGTTTTGAAAGCTTCCAGCTGCTCTTTTGCTGTAAAGGTTTGAGTTTTGAAGTGAGAAGGTGTGGTTGTATTTATGTAGCTTCAGAAAAGGGTGTTGTGTTTAGACATTGGGGAACTTGGAGTAGACGTTTGTGAAATGGGTTTTAGCATTTAAGAAAAACTGTAAAACAAATAAGGAAAAACATCAACTTTGATTTTGAGGTTCTACCTTATGTTGATTGGTCTTCCCACATTTTCCCGCTTACAGAAATGAAAACTCTGACAAGAAGGAAATATAACATCTTACAAAGATGCCAAAGGAAAATGTTAGTAAATGATTAAAAAATAAAAACTGCAGAAATGATTAGTTAAACAGGCTTTCATGGATGTATTTGTCTTTTTGATGATGTTTTAGTTTTAAATAACAACTTGACCCCCCACCCCCAGGATAAAAACACAAATCATGCACACAATCTACAAAATTAACAAAAAGAGCCAGTCTTTGAGACATGACCATTCTCAAGCTGCTGGCTCCACCTAGTGGACAGGTGGATAGAGCAGCCATTTAAAAAGGGCATATAGCTTCAGAAGGGTATTGAACCATTTATGCAAATACATTTTATTTGAACCATAAACGTTGAAAAAATATATAAATAATAAAATGAAATAAAATAAACGAGGTTGACCTGTTTAGAGTTTAGTGGGTTAAGCAGGAATTCACATATGCCAAAAGTCTATATGGTATTAGTCTGAGATTATCAGTGATCTATTTCTCATCTTTTTAAAGTTTTCCAGATATTAATTTCCATCCTAAAACATTCAGTTTTTGTCCTGCAGAGGAGGCTCCTGCCCCTGGCGCAGAACAACTGCAGCAGGGTTCAAATTAGAATTGGGGTTAAAATGAGGATTATTGTCTGGGTGGAGTATGGGCAAAGCATTTGGCCTCCCTTTCATAGAAGCTGGGTGTTGCACGGTTCATCCCAAGGCTGTTATCATTACTTCTCCCTCTGTTCTGTTGGAAACTCCATTTATTGGCTTCTTAATATTTGATGTTTTTTTGTCTCTTTCTTTTTACTTCTACACTATGAGATTAATAAACGTATTACATCCCCAAAAATTGATCACCTCATAAATTTATAATCTGGTCTCTTCTCACCTCGACTATTGCAATGCACTTCTCTCTGGTCTTCCCAATGAAACTCTGAATAAACTTCAGTTGGTCCAGAATTCATTTCCAGAACTCCTTCCTTCCATCACATCACTCCCGTTCTCCAGCAGCTGCACTGTAGTTTTCAGGATTCAATTCAAACTTCTCTACATGTTCTAAGCCCTCCATAACCTGCTCCTTCTTATATTTCTAATCTCCTCCAAATCAACACTCCCTCTCCCTCTCTCCAGTCTTCAAAGTCAATTTATTCCCACTAATCTATTACATTTTTATACAGAAAAATCAGTTATTAATGTGCCCTTTGTGCCCGCCTTCCGCTTCCCCTTCGCCCGCCCGTATCATTCAGCCGTGTCCTGGATGATCGTCGCTGTGGCCGTGAGTTCCAGTTCCTGGTGGACTGGGAGGGTTATGGTTCAGAGGAACACTCCTGGGTCTCCCGTTACCTCATTCTGGACCCTACCCTCCTCAGCGACTTCTATCGAGCCCACCCCTATCAATGTCCAAGACCGCCAGGCGGCGGTCGTTGAGGGGGGGGGGGGTACTGTCATGGTGCCTCTGTCAGTTCTCCTCCCCCTCCCTTCTCTGCTCTGCTCCTGACTCCACCAGCTGTGACTACTCACCTCATCAAGACTCTGCTCTACTTAAGGAGACCCAGCTCCAGCATTCATCGCCAGTTCATTGCCCCTGGTGGTGCCTAGTCAAACCTTAGACTCATGTCTGGCTCCCATGTCTTGGTCCCTCGTTAATCTTTTTTTTGTTTTTTCTGCCTCAGTACTTCATGCCACGAGAGTCACCTGAGTCAGACGCCTCCACGAGCTGCCGCTACATTCCTGAAACTCCTGAGAGAACTAACCTTCGTCAGAACCTCAAGCCACATCACAAATCCCGAGTTCGCCAAGATCTCCAGCCACGCCACGAATCCCAACTTCATCAGAACCACAAACCTCGCCACGAAAACTAACTTCTCCAGAACCACCAGCCACGCCTAGACTGCCAACCAGGTCGGATCAAAATAAACCTAATTACTTACCTTACTCCTTACTTGTGTCCTCCTTCCGGGTTTCAGCATTTGGGTCTGTCTCACCTTCGAATCATGACATTCTGATGCTTTTCTCTCTCTATCCAGAGAGAGAGAATTAAAAAAGGTAATCTTCTTGTATTATTTCAAACCACAGATCTCTAAAAAGGCCTAATGTTAATATTAAAAGAAAGATGATGGTAACAAGCATTCCTAGGAAAAGTCTTGATTTGGGGTTTTTCTTTTAATGCCTCTGAACCACAACCACAGTAATAAAACAGATGTACAAAAAGTAATGTTACTACATACCATCAAACCCCTTTGCTGCATCAATTCAGCAAGTTTTTTCCCACCATTCCTCATTTGGAACTGAAGAGTTGCATAAGGTTTGTGGTGTACTGGTCCAGGGCCTCAAAGAACACCCCTCCATGATTTTTGTTAGCTATTTTGCTAAATACCTGCCAAACAAGAAGTTGACAAAAAATTTAAACATTCAAGTTAGACATGATCATTTTCTCTTTTGCCTCTACTCACTTATTCCTGTGTAAAAGGACCCTAGCAGAGCCTATACCAGAATATTACAGGCTGGAATACATGTATTAAAAGACAAATATAATGATACTATTTCCAAATTAAAACTCTAACCAAAACTCTAAAACAGACAAATAACACCCCCTTCCCTCTGGATACATTCTGCTTCTTTTGCTTCTATTAATTGCAACATCCTTACATCAAGCTTCTCTCAGCTTTGTGCGATAGTTTCTCATCTTAAACTTTAGGCTGTTCTTCCAGTCAAACCATCCAGGTTGAGATCCAGGCTCACTGAGGCCAGGGTAAGAGCTTTACAAAAGTACAGAACTAATGTGAATTAACGCCTTCCTACCACTTTTACTGCCACTAGATAATTTATTTTTACCTGATGCATTGAGCATCTTGGATTTAAATATGTGGGGATTACATCAGCCTTTATTTTGTCTGGAAACACAAGTTCATATGATGGTGTCTCAGATCATAGCAGCATTTCCGCCTTTGGCTATCGGTTTTTCTGGACTTCCATGGATCGGGACGTTAGGACATCATTGCTGCTTGCGACGTCTGCGCCCGATCTAAATCATCCAACTCACCGCCTGCTGGTCTCCTCCATCCTTTACCCGTTCGACAACGCTCCTGGTCCCATCCCGCCATGGACTTTTTCACTGGGTTGCCTCCCTCTCAAGATAACACCGTCATCCTTACAGTTATCAATCGTTTCTCCAAGTCTGCCCATTTCATTCCCCTTCCCAAGCTGCCCACTGCCACCGAGATGGCTGACACCTTGGTTCGAGAGGTGTTTAGGCATCACAGCATCCCCAGTGATATCGTCTCCGATCGTGGCCCCCAGTTTATATCCCAAGTCTGGCGGGCTTCCTGTTCTGCTCTGGGCGCCACGGTTAGTCTCACATCCGGACACCATCCCCAATCTAAAGGACAGGCTGAGTGTGCTAACCAGGAGCTCGAGGCCGCTCTCCGCTGTCTGGCCGCTCAGAACCACTCCAACTGGTCTTCATTCCTCCGGTGGATCGAGTACGCCCACAACAGCCATCTCTCTCCTGCTACCGGTATGTCCCCGTTTGAAGCGTCCCTCGGATACTCTCCACCCTTGTTCCCTTCTCAGGAGCTGGACTTGGTGGTTCCCTCGGTCCAGCATCAACTTCGGCGTGTCCAACGCATCTGGGCTCAAGCCAGGGCCGCCCTCCTGTGCACTAGGGAGAGGAACTGTCTTATCGCTAACCGCCACCGGGTGGAAAGTCCCACCTACCAACCGGGACAGAAAGTCTGGCTCTCATCACGGGACATACCGCTCCAGGCCACCTCCCGCAAGCTAGCCCCACGCTACATAAGACCTTATCCCATCGAGAAGGTCATAAACCCCTCCGGTGTGCGGCTGCGACTCCCGGCGGCGCGTAAGGTACATCCCACCTTACACGTCTCGCAGCTGAAGCCCGTCCAGGAGAGTCCGTTGTGCACGACGTCCACTTCCCCACCACCCGCCCGGGTCATCGACGGCGGGTGCTACCTTACTGACGCCTATACCGTCAGTCACATCACGGTGCCTCCGGCTGCTACCTCCTCCTCCCTGCTCACTCATTGGAACCAGCTGGCCTTCCTCACCTCATTACCTGGCAGACCATTCATAAGGAGATCCATCCCAGCATACTACGCCAGTCCGTTGTATTTACTCCGGTGTTTACGCCTGTTCCTAAGCTAAGTAATCTCACTCTAGTAAATAAAGCTTTGGACTTACCGCTCCTGTCTCACGTCTTCAGGTCATCTCCCCTCTGGTCACGCTGGTTCCTCGCTCCGTTCCTGTTACGCCGTCCCCGGCGTCCCTTCTCTCTTCAAGCTGGTCACGCCGTCCCCGGCGTTCCACCTCACCTCAAGCTTTTTACACCGTCCTAGGTGGTCAACCTCGCCCCAAGCTGGTCTCGCCGTCCTCGGCGCTTCACCTCGTCCCAGGCTGATTACACCGTCCTCGGTGCTCGGCTTCGCCTCAAGCTGTTTCCATCGTCCACGACGTCTGCTTCGCCTCAAGCTGGTCTTGCCGTCATCAGCTCAGACTAGGTTGGATTGGTCACGGACCCTGACTCTGACCTTTCGATCCTGGACCGTCTCTAACATTAAATATCTTGATCCTACCTCGCCTCCTGAGTCTCTTCCGAGTTACAGCATCTAGGTCTACCTAGTAGTCAGATCATGACAACTTGTTTATTAT
The DNA here is from genome assembly GCA_037389245.1 of Oryzias sinensis. NCBI lineage: Eukaryota > Metazoa > Chordata > Actinopteri > Beloniformes > Adrianichthyidae > Oryzias > Oryzias sinensis. The sequence goes on from CM074492.1 coordinate 29,391,882, forward strand.
AAGTGTGCAGAACATGTTAATAAATATTAAGTTATGTCAACTTAATTCTGTTGATTAAGTATAATATTACATCTTACATTGTGGAAAGATTTAAAAGTAAAACAAACAAAAAAATCTACAAAATAGACATTTAGCTCAGCTAACAGGATAGAAACATGGAATGTCAGGCAACGCTGCAGGAAAATGACTGAAGGAAAACAAGCTGCCTTATGTACAGTGGCCCTGAAGGGCAAATCACACCAATAAAAAAAAGTAAAAGAAACATTAAAAAAATACCATTTCATTTTTTTAATCAGAACAAATGTCCAAAAATATTAAAATGAAACATTTTTGAAAGCAAAGGTAATTTGAAGAACTCCAGATGAAATGTTTAAAAAGATTAAACAAAAGAAGAAACTGGAAAATGTAGGTTTTATTTAATCTTACTTGATTTCAAAGATACGAAGGCTGATGCTAGGAAAAGCTTTCAGTTCCAGCCTGCGGCTCGTTGGCTGGAAATGTTATTGATGTCACACAGCAGAATGTGAGACAGGCTGAATTGCCCTCAGGTATATGTTTCTGTCCTGGAGACGAGCTTAAGTAATAATGTGCAATCAGGTGTTTTAGCTCCATTGATCTGTTTGTCTGCAAGTGGATGCATTGGAATGGAGCAGAGAAGGGAGACTTTGACCCGCCTGCGGCAATTAATGTGTCACAAACCCGAGCTTTTTTTAACCGCAGGTCTTCATCTGCTCCTGATCCATCACGGATGTTAAATAAAGAAATACTCAGAAACACAGTTTTAGTCTAAAATTATTTTATATATGTCCTCCATCAGGAGTGAAAAGCCTCTAAAACATGTTAAAAACACCAAAACACCATTTTCATTGAGGTCTGTCTTTAAGGCCTCCAGCTAAAAATGCAAAGGCAATATCTTCACAGTTAATATTTTTTTAAATAGTCAACATTCACTCTCTCTAAATAGTTCTGCTTCATTTAAAACATACATTTTATTTAAAATATATATAATATAGGATATAGATTAAAT
>CM074492.1:29393408-29415450 GCA_037389245.1 Oryzias sinensis
GGAAAACAGGAAAAGCACCGAGAGCTTGAACAGCCGTCGGCTTTGGGCCAGCGCGAGGATAAGGGACAGGTAAGGATAGAGGCAGCAAACTGGGTCAGAGATCCAGCATAGATCAGAGGCACGGCAGACAAACACAAGGCATTAATATTAGGTGAGTAGATCCTAGACTTTGCACTGCATAAAGCTCAGTGAGTGACTGCAGATGAGAGACAAGTGAGTGATGAATGAATGGAAGCAGCTGTGGAACATTCAGGTATTGAAGGCAAGGGCTGATGGGAAACATAGTGTCTGGTGACGGTTCCCGCTGATGACCAGAGAGGAGGTCAGGGGACTGGTTCCTAACAACAGGCAGGGTTGCTCTGAGGACTAGCGTTGGCCAGCCCTACGGACTAGATCATAAAATGCTTTTGACAGTTTCTGCTTTGTCTAGCATTTCTACATGAACCACCTTATTTACATTTTTTAATTTGAATTTTTTATCTTAAAGCAGCCACTGTATTTTTGTTTAATTACAGATTTGGTTCTTTTTTAATTATATATTTTTTACAAACACCTTGACAGAAAAAAAACAGTTTGGATTACTCCAAACCTATAGTTCAGATGAGGCCTTGTTCCTGTCTGTATTGGGATTAAGGATCTGCAGGATTCTTTTCTGTTGTGACCTTGGTTTTTTCTCTCCAGGAGTGCATCAGCCTGCATGGCCAGTTTGTTGGGACAGCGTGTGGTCATCATGGCCCGTATACCCCCGATGTCCTCTTTTGGTCTGCTATCCTGTTCTTCTCAACGTTCTTCATGTCTGCCTCCCTCAAACAGTTCAAGACCAGCCGGTATTTTCCAACCAAGGTAGCCAAAGAAGCAGGGCTGTCAAACAGATAATCTTGGTTTATTGTAATTCTGTTTCTAGCATCAATTTTTAGATTTGGTCAGGAGCAAACTATCAAAACTGAATCTATGGTTTGATAAAAACAACTTATCAATAAATCTAGACAAAACAAAAAATATCGCTTTTCGTTTTCAAGAGATCAACACAAAGGTGAATTGATGACTAAGGACAGAATGAGAGGCGGAGTAGATCAGATGAAATTCATATGTATATAGTATATTGTGTTCTAGTACTGCCTACTTCCACTATAGTATTAGGGTTTGGGGGAAAACAAGCAAAGACTACAACTACTGTGCACATGACAAAAACAAGCCATAAGAATAATTAATGAATATTACAAACACATCACTTTAGATATAATATAATGCAATGCAAATAATCAATAAAGCTAAAACAAATCACTTTTACAGTACATGTTTGAGGAAAGAAAAGGACAATATTTAATAAGAAAGAAAAACGACATTAAGCAACCTTGTGTAAGAACAACCCAAACAATCTGTGCATTCTGTCTGTGGCTGGAGGTTGTGGAAAAACATGGAGGAAAATATGAGCAAAATGAATAAAAATGTTACACAATAATAAGAAATACAAACGGGAAATTCTGAAAACTAGAAAAACTGAAATAGAAAATGTGAAGCCTTAATGGGACAAAATTATTTTCTGTAAATGTGAATAATGTTAATTAACGTAATGTTGATGTAAAAATGTATGCATTAGGGGTGGCAGGTAACAAGATTATTCTACCCACTCCTTTTTTGTACACTTTTTCACTTTATGTTTATCATGTTTAATAAACTATTTTATTTTATGTTTAAAAATAAAAGGAAATCAATCAATCAGTTCATCACAAACATTGAATCATGGGCAACTAAGAAACCAGTTCAGTTTTAATCTAATTAAAGATGGATTATTTTTAGAGTAATATCTGAGTTCAGTTCTAACTCAGATTCAGATTCAGATTTGTTAGAACAGCAGTTATGTTAATCCTTAAAAAGCAGTCTGGTTTTTCAGTTTTCTTTAGTAACTTTTAAATCTGCACTGTAGGGTGGAAAACAGGGAGATGGAGAACTTTCTAATGATCATCTGCAAACTAACCTCTTAACTCACAGTGAAAATAGAATAAATAATAACAGATTCTACAGAAGCTGCAACTAAACTTACCTGAAGTCAGATCCTAAAGATAGAGAGGGTGTCAAAGTCCAAGATCAATTGTTTAAATCTCCAGAATCCACAGATACAGAAAAATACAGTCAAAATTCAGACATAATATTAAATGAATGCTTATAAGAAGATAGAATGGTACATAGTCATTTAGTAGTTTTTAAATGAAAACAAGCATTAACATTCAAAATTGGACTAAACAATCAATCATTTGAGAAAAAGCAAAAAAAAAAGCAAAATGTGATTTTCTTCTGTAACGTTTCAGTCAAATTTAGCTGAAGGCTTTGAAAGGAAAAGTTGGGACATTTGTCTAAAATAATCATATAAAAAAAATCATAAAAAAAAATAATAATCATATACTGTAGCTAAACTAATAATCTAAAACAATACAAGTTAAAGTTTTGATCAACAGAAAAAAACAAGCATTTCTAAAAATCCTGAAGTAAATGATAATACATACAATTAAACTGAATACTTCATTTTATCTTTAAACGCATTTATGCAGATCCATTGATGTGGTGGGGCATGTTTTTTCTCTTGTCTAGGTGCGCTCTGTGATCAGTGACTTCGCAGTGTTCCTCACTATTGTCATTATGGTGCTGCTTGACTTTGTCATTGGAGTTCAGACACAGAAGTTAAAGGTTCCCAGCAAGTTTCAGGTACAGACTCGAATTAAATTTCCCTTGAGTTCTGCAATTCACTGAAAGCTTAACTGATGCCATCTGTTCCTGCAGCCAACCAGAGATGACCGTGGTTGGTTCATCAGTCCATTAGGACCCAATCCTTGGTGGACAGCTATAGTTGCTTGTTTTCCTGCTCTTTTGTGCACCATTCTCATCTTCATGGATCAACAGATAACAGCCGTCATCATCAACCGTAAAGAGCACAAACTTTTGGTAAAAAACAAACAAACAAAGCAGGACAGTAAATTTTTACAGATGATTAACTTTAGTCATACTCTGCCTGTATTCTACAGAAAGGCTGTGGGTACCATCTGGATTTGTTAATGGTGGGCATAATGCTGGCGGTGTGCTCCATTATGGGTTTGCCATGGTTTGTGGCAGCAACCGTGCTGTCCATCTCTCATGTCAACAGTCTGAAGCTGGAGTCAGAGAGTGCAGCTCCTGGAGAGCAGCCTCGCTTTCTGGGCATCAGAGAGCAGAGACTCACCGGCCTGCTTATCTTTCTGTTGATGGGCTGCTCTGTGTTCATGACCAAAGCTCTGCAGGTCGGTCCTACAAAGCACATGCAAGTCATTTCACAAACTAGTATATTTCCTCATTGTGATTATCTGGAAAAACTAAATCTAGAACAAAAATCATAATTAAAGTAATGTCAGATTCTTGTAAAACAGCAAAACAAGGGTTATTTGGGCATTTTACTGCTCTTTTACTGAAAATAGGAAAAGTTCTCATCAGTCCATGTTAAAAGTAGCACAGATTTTAGTCATGCTCTAAAATACAACCTTTTTTTAATGTTGTAACAACCGTTATAAAAATGTTCTTGGATGTCACCTGCTGAACAAGTTTACAACTTTATATTTAGGGAATATTGAATGTAGGTTTCCAATAAACCTGTCAGGGCGAGAGCGTGTAGCTGATGCATGTTCTCCACAAAAGAAAAAGGAAAGAATGAAAAAAAACAAAATGATGGAAGTGTACAAAAGAAATGGGGGGGGGGGGTGTCATCCACTTGCGGACGATTTTCTTTGCTTTGTTAACATCCTCAAAAAGTACAAATAAAACAACAAACATAAAATCCACTTACAGTAAACCCTTGTTTTTCGCGGGGGTTACGTTCCAAAAAGAACCCGTGATAGGCAAAATCCGTGAAGTAGAAACCTTTATTTTTTTTTTTACAATTATTATACAATTAAATACTCTATTATACATTGAAAAGAAAGAACAAACCATTTTACAGGCTCAAGCATTTGTTTCACAAATAAAAGTACTTTAGAAATGTTTTTTTCAACAAATAACTTCTGTTCTGTACTGTCAAATAATAATTTTAATCATCAATGTGAACAGAAGGCTTCAAATTGCGGAGATTAGCCCCGCCCACTGCGACCCGAGTAATTGGATTAAACTGGAGAAAATTTACAATGATCATGAAAAAAATACAAAGTACAGTGGGACAAATAGTGACACAGGTGTATTTCACTGCTCTACAGACTGAGCTGCTGCATCCTGACTCCGCTCTGCAGTGTTTTCTTCTTTTGAAGCCCGCGGTGCAGCTGTGTTTGTTCGGGGGAAGAACATACTGATTGACAGTTGTTGTTGTCGCTCTTTTTTCCATGGGTTTTAGAGAAACTCGAAATTGCAAGAAAATTTACACGTACGTAATGTAAATTTGGCAAGCTGTTTTACGTACGTGTACATATTAAACTGCAACTGCAACAGGTAGAGAAGAAGCAGAGTGACTTTTTAGCCAATCAGAATGCAGAACACAATGCACCATGCAAATCCGTGAAGTAGCGAAACCGTGAAAAGTAAACCGCGTTATAGCAAGGGATCACTGTACTTTCTTATACTAATATGAACTTGAACATGAACATGAACACGGTCAAAAAAAGACAGTGCACGCTCCTCACTCTGTCTCCTGCAAGTACCAACACGCCAAACTCCCCCGTCCCTCTCTCATGTCGGGTGCGCTACGTTCTTAAAGGTACAGGATCTTATTTTTTCTGCACATAACGAAAATCTTTAAATATATCCACCACCAATATATAATTAAAATAAACTTGACAGAGAAAAGAAAACGCTGCAAAATTATAAATGAGATCAAACATTTTCAACTTTCATAACTAAAACTAAGGTCAGATTTAAACTCCACCAATTGAAATTGACATAAATCATATGACCTTACATATGGCACTTACATTTAATATTAAATGAGGATCTTTACCTGGTAAGGATCTTAGTCGGGGGGGGGGGGGGGGTGAATCCGAATTCTTCCCCTACCCCTCTGGCTCCTCCCTATTGCTCCAATTGTAGGGGCATTTGGAGCTGTAGTGGTGTCCGAACTTATCTTTTTAAGGGTGAGCCATAGTGACTTAGGGCAGGGTATACCTCTGCTGGTAGGGTGTTCTGCGTCATGCTATGACACAATGAGAAACCCATTTCTTTACGCGGATGAAGCACAGAACTTTACATGTAAATGTACATGTGTAACCGGTTTCTCTCTACATTGTGCTGGTTAATTATTTTGAGTGACACAGTGTTAAACACTGTATGATCCTGCCCACTCCAGTTCCTCTCTAACAGGAGATCGTACAGAAGGGAAAGGGAACAGTAGCCTTTGGAATACATAGGGGGTCAAAAGAAGAAGTAGAAGAAGAAGGTAGGAGGGCTATGACTTGGAGTGTAATGCAGCAGTTTGTTAGAGATCTCTCAGGTATGGTAACACTTGTGTCATGATCTGACTGCTAGGTAGACCCAGATGCTGTAACCCGGTAGAAACTCAGAAGGCGAAGCAGGATCAAGATATTTAATGTTAGAGATGGTCCAGGATCGAAAGGCCAGAGTCAGGGTCCGTGAGCAATCCAACGTAGTCTGAGCCGAGGACTGCAAGACCAGCTTGAGGCGAGGCGGACGTCGTGGACGATGGAAACAGCTTGAGGCGAAGCCGAGCACCGAGGACGGTGTAATCAGCCTGAGACGAGGTGGAGCGCCGAGGACGGCGAGACCAGCTTGGGGCGAAAAGGACGCCAAGGACGATGAAACCAGCTTGAAGCGAGGTTGACCACCGAGGACGGTGTAAACAGCTTGAGGCGAGGTGGAACGCTGAGGACGGCGTGACCAGCTTGAAGAGAGAAGGGACGCCGGGGACGGCGTAACAGGAATGGAGTGAAGAACCAGCGTGACCAGAGGGGAGATGACCTGAAGACTTGAGACAGGAGCGGTAAGTACAAAGCTTAATTTACTAGAGCAAGATTACTTAGCTTAGGACCGGGCGTAAGCACTGGAGTGAGTACAACGGACTGGCGTAGTATGCTGGGATGGATCTCCTTATGAATGGTCTGCCAGGTGATGAGGTGATGAAGGCCAGCTGGTTCCAATGAGTGAGCAGGGAGGAGGAGGTAGCAGCTGGAGGCACCGTGACAGTACCCCCCCCTCAATGACCGCCTCCAGGCGGTCCTGGACGACGATCCGGGTGGACCTGATAGAAATCGTCTATGAGGGCACGGTCCAGAATGAGGGAGCGGGAGATCCAAGAGCGCTCCTCTGGACCGTAACCCTCCCAGTCCACATGAAACTGGAAGCCGCGGCCCCTGCGGCGAACATCCAACACCTTACTGTCGGTGTAGGCAGGAGCGCCGTCGATGACCCGGGCGGGTGGTGGGGAAGTGGAAAGCGGGCACAACGGACTCTCCTGGACGGGCTTCAGCTGCGAGACGTGAAATGTGGGATGTACCTTAAGCGCCGCCGGGAGTCGCAGCCGCACAGAGGAGGGGTTTATGACCTTCTTGATGGGATAAGGTCCTATGTAGCTTGGGGCTATCTTGTGGAAGGTGGCCTGGAGCGGTATGTCCCGTGATGAGAGCCAGACTTTCTGTCCCGATTGGTAGGTTGGACTCTCCACCCGGTAGCGAAACGACAGTTCCTCTCCCTGAGAGTGGAGGTAAAAAGGTTCTTGAGTTTGGTAAATGCGGATTGAGCCTCAGGAGTCCAGATAAACGATTTATTAATAGAGGTAAGTTGAGTCAAAGGGGCAGCATTACTGCTTTAGTTTCTATTGAAGCTGCGATAAAAATTTGCGAAACAGAGGAACCATTGGAGTTGTTTATGAGAAGTTGGAGGTTCCCAACTCGTGACGGCCGTGATCTTGGCAGGATCCTGACGAATGTTACCTGAGTCAATGATGAAACCGAGAAATGAGATGGTGGGTACGTGAAACTCACACTTTTCAGCTTTAACGTATAGTTGGTTCTCTAATAACTGTGAGAGGACCTGGCGGACATGGTGGATATGTTCATCCAGATCCCGAAGGTAAATAAGGATGTCATCCAGGTAGACAAAGACAAAGCGGTTCAAAAAAATCACGAAGCACATCATTAACGAGATTTTAAAAAATGGCGGGGGCGTTGGTGTGCCCGAAAGGCATTACTAAATATTCAAAATGACCGAGTGGAGTGTTAAAAGCGGTCCTCCACTCGTCCCCCTCCCTCATATGAACCAAGTGATAAGCATTGCGAAGATTTAGTTTAGAAAAAACCCGAGATTCTTGGACAGAGTTCAACGCAGAATCAATGAGCGGAAGAGAATATTTATTCTTAACTGTAATTTGATTAAGTTTGTGGTAGTCGATGCAAGGACGTAACGTTTTGTCCTTTTCCTGAACGAAAAAGAAACCTGCACCAACCGTAGAAGACGAGGGACGAATGTGACCAGACAAGAGGGCTTCCTGAATATATTTCTCCATTGAAAGTTTCTCCGGAACCGGATAAGTTAAACAACCTCCCTTTAGGCAAGGTAGCACCTTTTAATAATTCGATGGAACAATCGTACAGCCTTTGGGGAGGAAGAGACCCAGCCTTGGACTTGCTAAAAACGGTCTTTAGATCGTGATAGCATGGTGGTACCTTAGATAGATCGATTATTTCAGGATCCGGATCATCACGAGGAGGGACCGAGGGAATGGCGGAGCGAAGACAGTTGGCCATACAGGTCGTGCTCCAGTTAGTAACGTGGAGATTAACCCAATCGAACTGGGGGTTGTGAGCGCGGAGCCAGGGGAACCCTAGAATGATGGGAGACTGAGGGGTTTTGGTAATGTAAAACTGTATGAGTTCGTGATGGTTACCAGATGTGATGAGACGGACGGGCTTAGTGCGATGGGTGATCTGAGTGAGGATCTGACCACCTAACCCGGCCGCCTTGACAGGAATGTCCAAAAGTTCTGTGGGGAGGTTGAGATCAGAAGCCAGGAAGTAGCTGTGGCGCTTGAGAAAAACAAACAAACTGGCACAGGACAAAGGGAGACTCAGAATATTTAAGACAGGAGGAAGGGGAACACAGGTGGAAACAATCCGGGAGGATTACACAGTCACACCTGTAGGGAACAGACAAGGGCAGGAAGGAACAAGGCCTGAAACGAAAGGAGAGGTAGTGTTTCAAACTAAAACATGAAGTACAACACAAGACAACACAGGTGACAGACATAGACCAAAAGTGCACAACTCAGGACAAAAGCTAAGAATGATGAGACATGACACTGATAGTGTGCTGGGGGCACTCGTCAATAGGGCAGCCAAAAGGGGTGGTTATAGATTAAGTGAATACGATATATAAAATCCTTCTCCTCACCACAGTCCAGCTTGTCTCTGGAGAAGACATCTTGATAGTTAAACATAGTTAAACCTCCAATCCATCAATGTCATCCAGCCCCAGATGGTTGTTATGACTCGAACAACCAGGATGTTTTTTTGAGAGGAATGGGCAAAGGAAGGCTCCACAATCACTGTGCTGCCAGGCGATACAGAAGTAGAGGGACTGAGAACAACAACTTCCCCCACACCACATACTCTTGGTGAGCCAACAAAGTCACCGCCTGTCTCAACCTCACTGTCCCAATTTGATCAGGTAATTCAGGAACTGACCACCTAGAAATGCAACTTTGTAACTGGAGAAACTGTTCACATTCTGGGTTTCCATTAGTGGAAGTCACAATCTCCCAATATCGTAAATCAGACTTCATTTTATGAATGATGGGCCGAAGCACGTTGCTTCCAATGATCAAGTCATCTCTCTATCCATGCACCACCAGTGTGGGCACATTAAATCTGGGTCCATAAATCTCAATGTCCAAATCATAAATACATTTCGGTTCAGTGAGAAACCCTCCACAGCCGACAAGCACCACATTTTCAGGAATGACCTTGGGATTCAAAACAACACCAGCATCCTTCAGCTTGAGCTTTGCTGACTCACTCAGTGTGCATGACATGCTCCCCGAATCAAGCATTCCCCTCAAAGTAGACTAGCCACCAACAGACACAGTGGCAAAAAAGTTCACTAGAACCCTCAACTCTCTGAGATCCAACATAAAGCAATTTTTATCTTGAGAAAAGCTTTTACAAGTGTCAATGTACACAGAGGGAGGATCTGGTGAAGTTGTGAGGGTTTCGTAATTATGCCCCAAGCTGCCCCTCTCATCACAGGACATCCTAGTTTAGAGCAGGGGTGGAGGTGGAAGCTACTGGCATTGCTACAGGTGAGACAGTTCTTGGGCAATCACACTTCATGTGGCCAGAGCCATGGTAGTTAAGACACAGTCTGAACAACCTCCAGTGAGAATGGGTCGAGTGTTCGTTCGAACCACAAACCCTGCATTGGGTTGGCTGAAATCTCTGGCAGGCAGGAGAATTTCCAGACTAACGTCGCCCACGTTGGCTAGTTGCAAGAGAGGCAGAACATAAAGAGAGGACTTTATCAGACATATCCACCATCTGTTGAGAAGGATGCCCAACTACAGGTGGAGATGGAGCAGATGTTACAGGTGCTGCATGTGAAAGGAGGCAAAGAGCGAGCAGTAGAGGGTTGCAGATGACACACAGGCTGAACACCCTGAACTTGGTTCTACCAAAACTACGGGGGTGGGTGATGAAACACTAACTGGACTGACGGTGGGAAGACCACAACTGGCATTGAGTGTGAGCATGAACACCCCCAACCTGTTGTGTGTGAATCCGTGACCCCCTAACCTTCCTGACATGCCCATCCAGGCGCTTCTGCACCTCAGCTGCCGTCCTTTCCTCGATAGACTTTACGTGAGACAACAGCACAAGAGCGGGATCGGGACAATGATTAATGAACATTGTAACCACCTCTGTAACCACCCTCGCCTCTGGAGACACTCATCTACAGCATGAATAGATTTTTTTGGACGAATCCATTAATGAAAGTGTTATAAAAGTCTCTAATCGGAAGAGCTAAAATTGTCGATTCACTGAAATTGTTTTTAAGAATATCAAAGACGGCTATAAATATTTCAATGGGGCTCAGCGCGGGCCGAGACCGAAGTTACACTTTGACTACATCCCTGGCTTTACCAGTCGGCCAAGACGTGAGTTGTCAAAACTTTCTGCAGGGGTCACACATTCACCCTGGACAGGTAACATTTCATCATATCCTCCCATTCGTGGATCGAGAACGTATCGGACCAATCACCTCTAAAGTCTGAGGGAGCCTTCACAACTGACTGAACAACCACCCACACCTGCGATAAGTCATTGTGACTACATTGGTGGGATTGGCTGTCAGCAGGCTGAGGCTGGTGCTGGCTGGGCTGGTGCATAGCAGTGAGATTTGCTGTACTATTATCCACAATCTGCTTTGCGAAATCAGTTATCATGTCACTGAGAGCGTCATTCAAGACAACCTGACTAGGCTGAGTCTGCAGTATCACAACTGGTGTGGAACTAGCAGCGGGAATGGTGAGGTTCATTAGTGACTGGTCAACAGAGCTCTCAAAATCACAGGTGCTAAGTAGCCTGCCCCTCCCAAATGAAACAAAATGTTGACCCCTTCCCAAACTGAAAGTAACTGCTGCTGTTAGATCGGCAACGCAAGGAATTGTGGGATACCATTCCCTTTGCCTGTCTGGACGAATTTGGGTTTAAGTGTTGGTTTTTGACCAAATGTGTTTAGTTGTAGCTGTTTTACTAATTAACTAATTCTTTGGTTTTTGGTTGGTTGTTAATTTCAATAACTTGAACAATACATAAAAACTGAACAAAAAAATAAGTTCTGTGTGTTTCTGTTTGCTACTACTATTTTTTTACTATTTTAATGCTTTCAACATTAAAAAAAAAGGAAATATAAACTTTGCAATCTTAACTGTTAGAAACTGACATTTGGGCCAATTAAACCAGACTGCACACCATAAATAATTATTGTTTTTCATACAGTCATTCATTTACTCACATTGAAAATAAGTTTATATTGCCAATGTGTCTCCCATTATACATTTGGTGTAATAAACAATTATGTCAGGAACTCCTTAAAATTAAAAATGGCATTTTTACTTATGAGGAAAAGAATCTTAGGTTGCAAAATAAAACATGATATGAAAATATAGAGCCCCAGCAGATCTACACTCTACGTAGCGATGTAGTTTGTTCAAGCGGTGTTACCGTAGTGTGACGTCATCAGAAGTCGCAGGCTAACTGTAACTTTACTAAAAAGTTTTGGAAAGAATGTTCACGTTTTATAAATTATACATTTGACTCACAATTTCAAAGGAAATGTGAACATATTTTATTTGGCCTACAAGAAAAGAACAAAAAAAACAGATATAAAATTGGCAATTATTCTAATTATAATATTTAGTAAGTTACATATTCACAAATCAAAATTTTCTTCATCACAACTCTTTTTCCCTGTAATCATTAAATAATTAGAATCTTATTTACACACCATTTCTAATAGCTCAAACAAAAAGGCCATACGCCAAACTGTCTTTGAACATTTTTAATGTATAGTAATCTGTTTTGTAATATGTATTTATTTGACAGATGATGCAATACATGTGCAATCATCTGGCATTCTCATTGTTATGACTATTATTCTTTTCATAAATATTTGCTTGATGTGTTTTGAACAATAATGTGAAAAAAAAGTTATTGCAGGCCGAATACTTTTGGTACCTACAACGTCTGTCTCCATTGAGAGAGAGAGACTCATGAAACTAAAGGAAAATCAGGAAGACTTTTCCAACAGGTCATAGAGCTTTTTGTAGAGATGGATTGGCGCATGGACTCAAAAAGTAAGGCCAAACATGGTTTTCAATGTTTGTCTTTTAAAAATAACATGGGAGTAAGTGGGAAAAAAGTAAGCATTTGAAAACTGAATAAATTTTAGGTCTAAAAAAATATTTTTATCATCATTTTTACAGACAACATTTGATAACTGATTAAAGCACCAGAATTTGAAGTTGGAAAAATACTAGAAATATTTACTGAGGGTCAAAAATGTGCTGAACACATCTGTATACTTTAATTTGTTTACAGTACATATGAATCATTAATGCACAAGAAGAGTGTTCTACCCATGTCTATAAAATATTCTCTGTAGGACAAATATCTTCTTGTTTGTATTTTATAAGCTGTTACCTGCTGTTGGATGAATGGTGAAATATTCAGTTTTTGTAATTGTACATCTGACTCCAGAGGAGTCAGTGCCTCACCAGCCATCAACCTCACCACAGGTCACTGTACAGAAAGGATGGGGAACCATTAGCCTTTGGAATATATAGGGGTCAGAAGAATAAGGAAGGAGGGGCTATGACTTGGAGTGTATTGCAGCAGTTTGTTAGATATCTCTCAGGTAACACTTGAACAGATTTTGTGCTATTATAAAATAAGATAAAAGTGATCCCGGTTACAAATGTACCCATAAGTAAGACGACTTGATCTCTAAGGCACTGCCTTTTGCTCCTCGTGGGTGCCACGCATTTCAGGATATCTACCTCGGCAGCGTGTCTGTGTTTCGCCACTGGAAACAAACATCATCCAAACTTTTGCAAATATGGATGTTCCCTTTTGTGCATACAAAATTAAAGAGTTTAGCCGATGACCACTAGCTCCACAGAGAAACTGTGTGTGTGTGTTAGCCTGGGGGTGGAGCTGGCAGCACAGACTCTTCCTGGAAGGGGCTGTTCTTCACTTTGTGACGTCACAATGTTAGGACCCACTCGTTTTTGTGGATTGAGAGGGGCTGGTGCTCAGAGGAATATTCAGAAATGCATGCTTAGATCAAATGAGCAGGATTTCTTCACATAAAGCTTTGTTTTAACCATAATAGCCCTGCTACTGTGTTTTTAGTTTTTTATTTGTTTTTTCTTTTTTTGTTAGTTTTTTTGTTTTTGCTTTGCTCAAGTAAATTACAATGACCGGCAAACATAATAAAAGTACATAAAAAAAAAGATTACCGTATTTTCACGACCATAAGGCACACCGGGTCATAGGGCACGGTCTCAGTTACGGTGGATTTTTCAGTCTTTGACACATACAAAAGGCGCACCGGGTGTTAAGGCTCGGACACGTTAAGGCCCCGTTCGGACCCTCAAGGCCTCCAGAGTCGGTTAATAAGAGAACTAGTCTCCGTTCTTTAGAGGAAACCGTTTTTTCTACTGTTCTCCCTAACTGAATAACACAAACTGAATGCGTGATCACAGACTCACTTGAGCTCAGCGCCTGTTGATTCCCACACCTTGAGCTTATGGAGCTGTGAAGAGAAGTGACTTTCATGTTGTTACCATTGATGTAGATGGTCAAAGCAATTGGCTGTACTGCTGTATATTAGAGCGGACATACTATTATACTATTATACTTTAGGTCCTCCCTGACGGGGCGTGTTAGGGGTTGTGACATGTGTGGGGTACAGGCAGCTTCCTACAGTCAGTTACAATATAGCTTCACTCTCACCACCGCGGGTCGGACGCTTTCATTGGCCAATACTTCCCACCCGCCTTCTCCTACGTCCCACAACCACACATTAGGCACACCGCCTCATACGCGCCCCTTACAGATTGGCGAAGAGTTTAAACTTTTAAGTGCGTCTTATAGTCGTGAAAATCCTGAAAAGTTCCAAGTTCGGAGCATCAGTTCTTTACCTTTTAATACTACCTCATAAAATTCAGAAGTTAAAATATTGTGACTGGTTGTATGCAGAACTTTTCCAGATAGACAAAATGCTAGAGGAAGATTTTTCAGGTTCATCCTGTCTTACACCAGAGCTTAAATGGCTTCTAAAGGATTTTCTGTAGTGAGGACATCCCATAAAATAACTCCTCGGGTTAAATGTAAAAACACTAGATGCCTGATATGTCCGGAAATGTACTCACTCTTATAAAATCAAAATCATTGTTTTATTTTGTTTTTTTGGAAGGCCTTTACAGAGCAGACATGCACTTTTTTTTATTTAGAATTTCATCAAAGAAAACATTTCAGACATTGGGAAAATGTTAAAAATAAAAGTTCTGGTTTAAATGAACATGGACTTACTCGTTTGATACTTAACAGACGTATTTTGTGTCTTCCTTCAGTTCATTCCCATGCCCGTGTTGTATGGTGTTTTCCTTTACATGGGAGCCTCTTCATTAAAAGGAATACAGGCAAGATGACATCTCATTATTCCTATAAGTTACATTTTATTACAACAATTTTGGAAAGGAAAATTCAGAAATGCAATTTTAATCTTAATTTTCTTTATGTCTTCCATCATCTGAAAAATGCTACAGGAACATATTAAAACCAGCAAAACACAGTTTTCATCAGAGTTGCTCTTAAAACACCTAAAGTCCAGTGTTTATAGCATTACCACAACAGGATATACCCCTAACTTACAATGAAAGCATCATGCTCAACATCTTAGTTAAATAGTTTTGTTTTGCAGTTCAGCTGTATTTTAAACAGTGAAACTGTTGGCATCTTGATCTTTGGTTGATCTTTGATCTTTTTTTTTAGTTTTTCGACCGTCTGAAGCTGTTTGGGATGCCAGCAAAGCATCAGCCAGACTTCATTTACCTGCGTCATGTACCTTTAAGGAAGGTGCATCTGTTTACCGTCACCCAGCTCACCTGCCTGGTTCTGCTCTGGGTCATCAAGACGTCCCCTGCTGCCATCGTCTTCCCCATGATGGTACTCTGAGTACGTTTAGCATCTGAGATATCTTCACTTGTTCCCTCTCATTGTTCCTGTGTACTTTCACCTTTTAGGTTCTGGCTCTGGTTTTCATTAGAAAGCTGCTGGACTTGTGTTTCTCTAAACGGGAACTCAGCTACTTGGATGACTTGATGCCTGAATGGAAGAAAAAAACGCTTGATGATGCCTCCAAAAAGATGCAAGAGGTGCTCTAAAGGCAGTCTCTACATGTGTAAGAGTTGATAAACATACAGAAAAGCAGTTAATTTGACCATGTTCTGGTTTTTAGGAATCACAAGTCATGCTCACTTCAACCAATCAAGATCCATCTGTTGTTCAGATTCCCCTGGAGACCACCAAGCCTTCTCAGAATCCAAAAGCACATGATCCCAGGTAATATTTACCCTTAGTTGCACTAAAGGCATTCTGGAAATGACTCATTTTCCAGCCTGTCTTTTGGTTGACACATTGCTTTTACTAGTGTCTAACAGACAAAGACTTTTCCTCCAATCAACCCCTTGTGCTCTGTGTGTTTGTGCGTTTCCACTCCCCGCTTCTCAGGTGTGATCCCTCTGACATTAACATATCTGATGAAATGTCTAAAACCACCATGTGGAAATCTCTCAACTCCAATCAGAAGGACATTCGTCCTGTTATAAAAAAGGCAAGGTCCTCCCCTTCTTTGTTCCTATCCTCTCTTTCTGTGGACGTTTTCCTGCTCCATAGTGGCCAGCGGCATTTTTCAGTCCTTCTTCTTGTTAAAAAGTGACGTTTGTGTAGTTTGCTGTTACAACATGTATTGTGTGTTTCCTCCTGCAGGATTGAAGGGATCACATTCATCGATGAGTAAGGAGAAACAAGCAGACAGTTCAGTTCGTCTGTCCAAAACTACTAGGGTGTAAAGTTAAGTTCTAGTTCCTGCACAATCAAGTCCTAACTCTTGGCCTCCAACATTCATTTCTGCACAAACAAATCAAATGATGCAGTTCTCCTGTGTGTATACTTACATAAGCTACAAACAGATCATCCAAACCCTTAACTCAAACTTTACTCATGACCAAAGCAGCAGCATCAGACTATGCATGCACAAATGCTTGTTGAAACTGCTAAAATACATCATCTTTTGATTCCAAAACAGAATTTTTAACTCTTATTCTTTGGAAAGAAAATGAGAAATTATGACAACATTATGGCGTGTACTTCCATGTTTCATATAGAACAATTTGACACCGATGTGTCATAGCAATGGACTGTTGTCGAAATAAGTGTTACCGTTTTTTAATTTCCTTCCTGTTATCATGCATTAGTGATTTACAGCATTTACGCAGATTTGTTTTGACAACTCATTTTACTCTTATATGATATTAATATATGATATATTATATAATTCCTTACCAAAAGGAATTTGAAAGGAAGTGCATGTCCTGCCAACACCAGCTGATGTCAGAGACTAACACTATACTACAGCAACTATAACAGAAGACACTCTGTCTGTAACATAGCTAAACATCTTTCCTCCATAAACTGACTCAAAGTCTACTGCTCTGACAGCAGAAGAGAAAAACTGAAGAAATATTTTTATTTCATCATAAAGGAATGAAGAAATAACATTTGACAGGAAGTTTACTTTATCTGGCAGCAATAAAATGTTAGCATTATAGCACATGCTAATATTATATGTAAATCAACAGCTTATCAGCTTTGCATTTGAAATAAAAGCAACCAATTGCACTCTTAGGGAAGGTCATCCTGTAACCAGGTTTTAGTTGAGATTACACTTAAACGTCAGATGAGAAACAGGAAGTTACATTCTACTCACCTGATACAGGTGTGAAAAGTCTCCTGGCTAGTTTACCTGAAGGTTTGGATCCACTCAGAAACTTTGATAGGCGGTGAGAACAAGCAGGAAAGATCCATAAAACTAAAAATATTCATTTGTTTCTTAAAATAACATTTTATTAATGTACTAATCTACAAACGTTTTGTTTATTTTCGGTGATGACAAAAAACCTAAAAGGAAAGAATGTTTGATTTCTGTGTTTTAATCCTTTGCTGTTATAGCCATTTGTTTTGGAATGAAGAACTATGAAGAACTACATTTTTTCTTCCGTGTTCTGTCCTATAATTCCAAAAAGTCACTTTACCTCGATGCCCCTGATTATGCCCCTGAAAACAAACCTCCTTTAAAGGACGTCACACACTGGCAGTTAAACAACTGCATCTCCAAATGTGGACGACCTGATGAGCTTCAAATAGGCCTTCAAAGTTAAATAAGTGAACCTAAAGAATATGGTATTTGTGTTCGGGTGTCTCTCTTCTTTGATGTGTTATTCATCATTTTTGGGTTGCACTGAGGATTTTAAAGCAATCATTTAGTTTTATCAAGTCTAAGAACTAAGTAAAAATGTATCAAGGTAATTCTTCACCTGTCCAATAATTTTGGGGGAATTTAGATTCGGAGAGATAAAAATAAAAAAGTGAAATTTTTGTTTTGGGATAAAAAACAATCCAATGCAGCAGTATAGGAAGATTAAAAAGGGCCTGAATAATTTCGATTATTAGGGTTGTTTTGTTTCAGCTTCAGTTTAGTTTCTATTGCTATGATGTTTTGTTTTTTTCTCAATTTAATCAGTAAATAAGCTAAACTTGAACATAAAATATTGCCCTGTTGTAAAACCTAAGTCTAATCTAATTTTATTATCCTTATTGTGGGTCAAATGTGGATCTTCTCCGGCTGGTTTCACACACTTGTTTCGCTTTAGAAAAAAGGATGACCAGATTGTTGTTCAGCCAAAGCGAATAATTTCTTTTTTAAAGCACTTTCTGTAGATAAAGAAACAACTCTATTTTTTTCTAGATCTTTACTTTCCTTTAGAATTCATTTAACAAAAATACTATGTTTAAAAACAAATAAATATTACCTATTTTTGATGCAAAATGATTTTATTTTATGAATATTCCATAAATGCAAGGAAAACTAGAAGAAAAAGAAAACTTACTGATGCTCATCTGAACAAACTCCTGCTGAAATGCAACCAATGAATCATTTCGACCAAAGGACTGATGCTTAATTCAGTCTGTAAAAACTCAAGTATTTATATTTTTCCATGTCTTGGAATGTAAACATTTACAATTTAGGATAAAGTTGCACATGTACTGAGATAGTTATACTTTCACCACATGCTTGATATTGTTTCCTTTCTAAATAGATTCTTCTGAAATGTATGCAAACTAATAATTATGAGTTTATACTTCCCCAAAAAAAAAAACATTTTATGTCTTCCATTGCTGTCTTTTCTGTTGAAACCACTTAAAGCAAAATTTACAGCGGTTAAATCCCCTGATTAAGATGTGTGGCTCCACCTAATTGAAGAATGTTTCCCTTCTGAAGTGTAATCATGTCAATCTTCTATAAAAGGATCATTTGTTGAGATGGGGACCCTGCAGCTCACGGAAATAAGCAACATTTGTTTGCTTTGTAAATAAATGTACAAAGTGAAAGTGTGGGAGAAATCCAGTGGTGCAAATGAAGGGAATGATTATTAGCTACTTCTGTGAGTTTGAAGACTAAAAAGGCACAACAATTTGAATTTCTTTGAATTAACTTAACCTTAAACTAAGCTTGGAACTCATTCTTGTGGATGTGGATGTATGCTAAACATACAATGAACTGCCTTGATTATACTGTGAGTAGACTACATATACTGTAAACTCAGTGCATAGAGGTCAATTATTTAGATGGATGTATTGAACAAATCTATTGGCAGTAGGTAGAATGTTTCCTAATATGCCGTATTTCATCTTACATTTATACACATCTGGAATTCTAAAGGCTGACTTTTTCAGAGTTATGGGATGTGAAGTGTGCTTTGAAAAGTTTTTATTTTGGATAATCTCTATTTGGAGTTCTTTAGCGTCCTTATCTTTGTGTTAGACAGTAAAATCCGTGCAGTCATATAAACGCGTGTCCTCCTGAATGTGTCGTAAAAGTGACAGGATGTGAGATGATGGAGTGAGAAAACAGGAAGCTGAAATGTCCTCCTCTTTGGAGCCATAGAAAGTATTAGACCGTGTGTCTTTACACAATTATTAGTCTGGAACAAAAATGTTTGTTTTTATATTCATGTGTAAGTTATGATTTGTATATTTGCACAAGGAAAATAAACAAAAGTTAAAGATGCATCTTTGCTGTTGAGTCACTTCTCTGCAAACTGTACATGTTTAATGGACACCTTAGTCCAGGTTTTTTTAAATAATATTTTATATAGATTTTTAATTAGTTGTACAAAACAACATAATGAGAAGAAGAATGATAAGACAAAACACAGCGGTCTGGGCTAAAATAAAGGAAAATACAATTAAAGGATAGAAAGTCCATGGACAAACACAAATACTAAGAATGACCAGTGGGGCGAAAAATTATTCAGTCAGCCACCAATTGTACAAGTTCTCCCACTTAAAAAGATGAGAGATGCCTGTAACTGTTGGTTTCCTATGATGTCTTTGTAACAGCCTGAAACTGTGAACTGCCGTCCCTGCAGCTGCTCCTGTCTGCTGTCACACACCTGTGTGAGAAGGAAAGGGGAGGGGTAGTGGGCTCAGGCTGCAGGTGGAACGGAGCACAGCCTAGATTGCACAACACCAGGATCATCGTGTGCCTTTAGACTCAGCTCATGCTAATAATGTCTTTCTTTATGAACTATTGTAGACATTTTGAGGACATGTCTTTATTTCCATCCATGTTTTCTTTGTCTGCCTGTGGTTTAGTTGGTGTCAGTATTTGACACACAGACAGCAGGTAATGCAGGAAAACAGCTGAACTTTATGAGATCATAAATACATAATCCATCATTTAGAAAAAAAATTCAGAACAATGTTTTTTATCTATTTCTTCAGATTAAAAACGTTAAATACATTGGTGGTTACTGATTCAGATCAATTTACATTTAATATTATTTATTGATTGAATTATTTTTCTCAGCATCAAATAGTTCAGTTGGTCAAAATGTTTCTAGTTTAAATAAGGACTGACAGATTTTCTTTATTTCAGGCACTTTAAACTTCTTTTCTTTTTTAGACTAGAACAGGTTTTCTGTGGCTAAATAAAGTTAATATTTGTTGAAAGTGGTAATTATTGATTTTTTTCTTTTGATAATTTTAAAAGATACAATTTCAGGTATTCTTACACAATTTTTATACGTACTAACCTAATATAATGTCACAGCGCGAGTGCGTATGTGTGTGTGTGTGTGGGGGGGGGGTGTTGGGGGGCCAAAACATTTTCTTTTCCCTAGGGGGGGCCTGGCAAAAAATTATTGAAAAGCACTGTCACAGGTACAGCATATCTCAACTATGAGAGACAAAATGAGAAAAAAGTCCAGAAAATGACATTGTGTGAATTTGTTAAGAATTTATTTGTAAATTATTGATTCAAGTAAAGTATTATTAAGTATTTGGTCCATTAGAAACAACCAAGATTTTCTGGCTGTCACAGACCTGTTATTTCCTCTTTAAGAGGATCCTCTGGCTCCTGTTTGAACTGGTTATCTATAGAAAATACATCTGTCCACAACCTCAAACAGGCACAGTCCAAACTCCACTGTGGCCACGACCAAAGAGCTGTCTAAGGACACCAGAAACCAAAATGTTGACCTGCATCAGGCAAAAGACTGAATCTGCAATAGTTAAGCAGCTTTGTGTGAAGAAATCAACTGTGGGAGAATTATTTAGGAAATGGAAACGTACAAGTCCACTGATTATCTCCCTCCATCTGGGGCTCCCCGCAAAACCTCACCCTGTAGGGTCAAAATCATCACAAGAACGGTGAGCAAAAATCCCAGAACCGAACGGGGGACCAGGTGAATGACCTGCAGAGAGCTGGGACAAATACCTACTGTAAAGCATGGGGGAGGAAACATCATGATTTGGGGCTGTTTTTCAGCAAAGGGACCAGGACGACTGATCCATGTAAAGGAAAGAATGAATGGGGCCACGAATCATTAGATTTTGAGTGAAAACCTCCTTCCATCAACGTTTGACTGCTTTTATTGCCAACAAAGATTATATTACAAAGTATTGAGTTGAGCTTTTGTTATTGACCAAATACTTATTGTCCACCATAATTTACAAATAAATTCTTTAAAAATCAGACAATGTGATTTTTCTGGATTTTTTTTTCTTCTTCTCATTTTTGTCTCTCATAGTTGAGGTATGTCTATGATGAAAATTACAGGCCTCTCTCCCCTTTTTCAGTGGGAGAACTGGCACAATTGGTGACTGACTAAATTATGTTTTGCCCAACTGTACAACATGGACACCAGCTGCAAAAGTAAACGGAGGGGTTAAAAAGTTTGTGAGCAAATAACTTTTAAAAACTTGCCAATGTGATTAAGTCACAAAATGAAATTTTAAAAAGGACACAACCCACTTTTCCATTTTAAGTGTCCTTTCCATAAATCCAATGTTAATTTTCAAGTTTGACCATGATGTTGTGAGGCAGCTGTGGCGCTAGGTGGCAGCAGAGTTCCAGTCTTTCCTCAGTAGATCAGCCTGTCATGACTTTTCTGGAAACTGTCGTTTAAAATCAAATAAGCAGCAAACTTACCCATGAGAGTCTGGACGGCTTCTCTTTGGGCACTTCACCCATGACACTCCCAACCTTCACCCCCCTCCCCCAGCATGTATCCTGGGGTAAAACTCAGTGGGCACATCTGGAGGTGATCCTGTCGGCAAAGGGGTGGGTAGGGGTTTGAGGTTAAAGATGCATTGCCCTGTGTGTGTGTGTGTGTGTGTGTGTGTGTGTGTCTGTGTGTAGATGTACAAGTACAAGTGTGCCTTTAGGGTGTCATGTGATTCTCAGTCCCAAGTGCTGCTGATTACTAGCAGCTGGTAGGGTCATGCATCAGCCAATGAAACGTGCTCCTTGTGATGACATCAAGTGAGGAGGCAGAATTTTAGATGTTTATGAGAATTCATTTTACTCAGATTGATTCTTTATTTAACACCTAGATAATTGATCAGAGGCCAAAATGTTTATTTACATCTCTTACTCTGTTATTTTAGTGCATAATTCTATCAGCAGGTTTTGAGAGGAGGAAGATTTCTGCAGAAACATTAAATTTGAAATTCTCTTGTATTTCATTGCTCTGGATGTTAAATAAATTACAAAGCAATTGTGTGTGTATATCTTCAATACTTGAATGGTCTGGTCCAGGTCAGAAGGGTCCAGGTCCTGCTGGAAGATGAAATCTGCATCTCCATCCAGATCCTCAGCAGAAGGAATCCCGAAGTGTTCTAGAACTTTCTGTTAGTCGGTTGCAGTGATTCAGGATTGAAGGAGTTTACCAACACCAGTG
>CM074492.1:29415950-29435198 GCA_037389245.1 Oryzias sinensis
TATATATATATATGTTTTTATATTATTAGTTGGCTTTTGGTGTAAAGCACTTTGTGTTTCATATGAAAAGTGCTATGAAAAAAAAGTTGGATTGGATTGGATTTGATAATAGTGACAACCGTGTCAAAAAGTTTTACTGCATTTGTTGATGCACAGGAAGGTCTATAAGCGTGACCTACCTTCTGTGTCTGGAGTATCTGCCGCTGACATGCCCTTTGCCATCACATCCTGGGGTGGGACAGGTGCTGCAGGATCACAAACATTATCAATAGCCACATGTTGCTGACACTAATTTTCTGCAAAAAAAAGTGTTACAGCAGGGCAAAAGGGTAATATTTGTAACAAACCGATTCTGTTGTCCCATTAAAAAAAGGAGATGTCTAAAGAATCCAGGAAATCAATTTATTTTAGTTTTTAAAGAGCTCGTGTTGCAGAAAAATGATTTGGCCTCCACAAGCAATGATTCAGCTGAATACTTTGTAATGTAACCCAGGTTTCAATAACAGAGGTCAAAACTTTCCAGTTGGTCTTCACCAGTTTTGGACAGTAGCTGCTACTTTGGCCCATTCTTCCATGCAGATCTTCTCTAGAGCTGTGATGTTTTCTGCTGGAAAACACAGGCTTTCATCTCTCATTAGATTGTCTGTTGCATAGAGGTCCAGAGACTGGCTAGAACCTTGAAGCGCTTCTAATGTTGCTACTCCTTTGTTGCCTTTACAATGTGCGTGTTATCATTGTCATGCTGGAACATCCAGCCATGTTTCATCCTCAGTGCTCTCACTGATGGATGGAAGGAGGTTTTTGACCAGAATCTCTCCAGATATGACCCCATTAACCAGCTCTGTGCCCTTGTGGTAGTGTGTCCGCCCTGTGACTGGAAGGTCGTGAGTTCAAATCCAGGCCGTGTCATACCAAAGACTTTAAAAAATGGGACCCAAGGCCTCCCTGCTGGAACTCAGCATTAAGGGGTTAGATTGGGGGGGTTAAACCACCATATAGTTCCTGAGCGCTGCTGTGTCTGAAGCTTAACGCTCCCCCAAGGGATGGGTCAAATGTGGGAACTGTCAGTGACAGAATAGTTGTCAGTGACAGAATAGTTCCATTTTGGTCTCATCTGACCACATGACCTTCTCCCAGTTCTCTTCTGAATCATCCAGGTCTCTGTAGAACTTTAGACGGATCCGGACATGAACTGGTTTTAGCAGAGGGGACCTTTAGAGCTCTGCAGGATTTGGATCCATAACATGATAGATGTTGCTGTAGTAACATTTGTCTTTCCAGTCCCAGCTCTCTTCAGGTCTCTGGCTAGTTTTCCAGTGTACTGCCAGGCTGTTTCCTCACCGTTCTTCAGATCAATTGCTCTCCACCAGGTGAGATGGAGCCCCAGATGGAGGGAGATGGAGGTAAACTGGTTTTCTTTGACAGCTCTTTGGTCTTGGTCATGGTGGGAAGGTTGCAGTGTGACTGTTTAAGGGTGTGGACAGCTGTCTGTACAGCTAACCAATTTAAACAGGTGACATTAATACAGAATGCTTGCTTGTTTGTAGGAGATACATTCTTATTTTCTGCTACGTCACAAGGTACAACTAGATTTTTTAACAATCAAACAATAAGACTTCCTGGATTCTTTTTTCACATTCTGTCTCTCACAGTCGAAATGTTTCTATGATGAAAATTAAAGACCAAACTCATCTCTTAAGTGGGAATATTCGCAGAATCTGTGACAGACAAAAACTTTTTTTGCCCTACTGAATCTTGAAGCAGAAAAGGACATTACCTTAGCTCCAATTTCATCTCTTGTTTTTCTGGTTCTGTTGACCCTATGAGAGAGAGAAAAACTGTCAATATACAGAACTTTATATCTATGCTCTGAAGTTATAAAATTGCAAATGCAGACTACAGCTCTTTAAAAATACAGAGTCAAAGTGAAAAAGTAATTTGGCAAAAATCTCTAGTATTAGATTTTTAGACAAACAAAGTTTCTGTAGTTACTACAGAAACTTGTGCACAGACTGATGGAACCGTGCTGTTAATGAAAGCACATCTAATAATGATCAGAAAATAATTTGAATCTTTAAATAGGAAGTTACTAAAAAAAATCAATGAATGACAATCGGGAGTCAATGCAAAAGTCACAATTTTGAGTAAGTTTGAGATTTTGTTACACTTTCCTATGGAATATGTTAACCAGAGCTGAGCAGCAATGGGTTACTGGCAGTAATTTATAGTTTACTTGTTTAATGATTGCCAGCTTCTTTATTTTAAATGCCTCCAGTTCTTTTCTAATATATTATTAATCAGCTTAGATCAATATCTTATTTTCTTTCATCTGTATTTTGTGTTCCCTGCTTCATTCAGTGTCTATGACCTCTTTTTGCGGCACCTTTAGATTGTTTGTCCTTGCTTTATGTGTCTTCTACTCTAGCTTTGTTTTTTGAATTCAGGAAATCAGACTGCCAACCCTAACCTTGTTCTGTTGTGAGCACTCTTTAAAACTTTAAGACTCCTATAAAATCTCACCTAATTTAAATCAACATATGTTTTTAAATGTAGGTTTAGCTCAGGTATACATTGTCTATTTCCTCCAGTTGACACAAGTCAGGCCATAAACCTGCATGTCTAGGCTATTTTTAGTCTGGACCCTTGAGAATGACTAGAAACCTGTAGTGTGTCCAGCAGTAGTCAGGAACCATGAACTGGTTTTTCATGTTGTCTTTACATGCACCATAGAGAGAGCATTTCAACAGACAAGCTGCCATCGTTCTTATTTGTTTTGTTTTTCAGTGCTGCATCTGAGCGTTCACGGATGATTTACAGAGAAGAAACCTTCACTTTGGCAGTTTTCATGAGGTTGAAATCACAACATTAAACAACATGTCCAGGGTGTAGCCCGCCTTTGCCCAAGAGTAGCCGGTACAGGCTCCGGCAACCCGGTGACCCCAAAAAGGATAAAAAACGGGTTTAGAAGAAGATTAATGGAACTGCATTTATCACTGGTCCTCCTGGAAATAATTACCAACCTCTATTTCCACTCGGATTTTTCCTTAATTGCCCCTGATCTTTTTCGGGGTCTTTCTTCTTGCTCAGCGCTTCCCTTTCCTGCCTCCTATTGGCGTCCTAACCATCCTCCTTTTTTTCATAAGTTCATGGTGCTTCCAGTACGTAGGACTCTTACGCTAAACGTGATTCGAGCATTAAGTCGGCATTGGACGCCTCTCCTTTTACTTTTATGCTCGACGTGTGTCCAAAAATGTGTTCATGAACTTGACGCTCCAGACACGTGTGGGAGGAGCTACTCCCTAAAGTTTCTGGTCTCATGGCCACATGGAAGCATTGTCTATGTATCTCATTTAAGTTAAATTGAAGACATGGATTATGTTGGGAGATGAGGTTTATTTATTCTGAAGAGTTCCACAAAAGGATCTTGTCTTCATGTCTAGGTTCATGAGATCAATCAGAGTCTCCACTGCAGCAGCTGCAGACAGACAGCTCTTCTTCTGTCTCTCTGTGACCCAATTAGTTCAATTGCTGTCCCATAAGTCTAAGGAGGGAAAAATCAAAATAATAATAAAATGAGATGGACTTTCTTATGATTGTCTTGATGGATGAAAGAAAACTATTATAAAGTTTGGGAAGAGAACAATGTTGGTTTTGGACTTCACCAGCTGATCCCGTCATCAACTTGTCATCTGCCAGAGCTGAGTTCATGATTGGTTGGCATAACACGTCTTCTTTGCCATAGTTCAGATTTTTGAACTCTCAATGCGCCGCGATGCCCAAATCACGCCATGACGCCTAAAACGTGTTGCTGCCAGACCGATGCGCCATGCCAGACACTTCAACACGTGCTGCAGGACCTTCAAATGTGTCTGTGCATTGACTTAACATTGAAACAGGACACCTCTGACGCGCAAATTGTGTTCGGTGTGAAGGCAGCATTAGCTTAGATAATCCATTCTTGTGAATTACGAGCCAGGACAGGAGCAACATTTGTCTTTTTTCAAATTGCTTGCATCATTACACTCAGTTTGTGAATGGCTGATCTCAATGAAATGTTCTCATTTTATTAGCTTAACAGTTTAAATTGGCTAAGGTTTGGTGAAGACATCAATAGAAAAAGCGGGCATAAGGATAACTCAGTAAAATGGGTTTTATTTTTGTACATGTTTGATTCCTGAAAGGCGTTACTACTAGAGCTAAAATGCAAAACTGTACATTTTGTAGCTGCAAATGAAGAAAAACTACAGTGGAAAGAAAACCAATACAGAGTAGCCAACTACCCGTGTGCTATGGTGTCAGGCATTGTCAAAGCAGCATGGAGGAGCTTAAAGACTTTTTTGGCTGAAATGTAAATTTTCAAACTAACATACTGCCTATTCCAAAGTTCCCTGAATTACCATATTTGTCTAAGAATAAAACAGAAACAGCAAAAACTCTGTTATGCTGGCTAAGTGCAAAATTACATTAAAAAAATCAAGAATTCAAACACTTGGGTTTGGGGGATAATTCGCTGATTGAATTCAAATGTAATATTGCAACCACTCAGAACTACAAACACACCTCCAACAGTTTTGATATTAAAAGAGGAACCCACTCTCCCATTCTGTTTTTGCTGTATTTAATAAACCTTTAGCTGCAGCAATAAGAAAGTATGAGAGCATTAAAGGAGTTAAAACAAAACCTACTCATTATAAAATAAGTCTTTATGCAGATGACATGTTCCTTTTTTCCTTAAATACACAATCTTCTATTTGTAAAACTATGACAATTGTCAATGAATTATTCTCTATCTTAGACAACTCAATGAACTGAAACAGGTTTGTTTTACGATCACTGAAGACTAATAATGAACAAACACTTCCTATACCAGTAGTTAAATCAAGCAGTGTCAAGTATCTTGATATGATTTTCTTCCCTAGATTATCAGAGCAAATTTAGCTAAGCTACACTCCATCACTAAAAACCACAAAGGAGACAAAGACTTAACGGACCCAGCCAATTACAGACCAATAAGTTTAATAAATGTGGATTGCAAAATACTATCAAAAATATTAGCAATGAGGCTAGAGAAGGAGTTGCCAAAGATTATTCATAAAGATCAAGTTGGTTTTGTCAAAAATAGACTGTCAGCTGATAACATGAGGAGATTACTACATCTTCTATGGATGAATAAACATAGTTCGAACCCCGTAGTCGCAATATCCCTCGATGCCCAAAAGGCTTTCGATAGGGTTGAATGGAATTTTTTGTTTACAGCACTAACAAAATTTGGATTTGGAGACAACTTCTGCCGGTGGATTAAGACATTATACTCGAGACCAAAAGCTGCAGTTTTCACAAATGGGGTACTATCTCCTTTTTTTGATATCTCTAGATCAACCCGTCAGGGATGCAGTCTCAGCCCGCTCTTATTCACAATATTTTTGGAACCCCTGGCTATCCAAATCAGGGAAGACTCTAGAATTAAGGGCGTATATGGAGGAGATAGGGACCATAAACTATTTTTGTATGCGGATGATATTCTAATACTGAGCCAAGACCCCGCTAACTCCATACCAACTCTACTTGAGGTTATGAATGAATACTCCAAACTTTCTGGGTATAAAATAAATTGGCACAAATCAGAGGCAATGCCAGTATCTCAAACTTGCACCCCAAGTTTGCTGTCTGGCTTTAACTTTAGATGGGTAGATAAAGGGATGAAATATTTAGGTATAGAACTGAACCCAAGTATTCTTGACATTATGGCAGATAATATGGAAAAATTACTCACCAAAATTAAAACTAATTTAGATAAGTGGAGTAAGTTAAACTTGAC
Organism: Oryzias sinensis; assembly: GCA_037389245.1. Lineage (NCBI taxonomy): Eukaryota > Metazoa > Chordata > Actinopteri > Beloniformes > Adrianichthyidae > Oryzias > Oryzias sinensis. Next base: position 29,421,769 of record CM074492.1, read on the forward strand.
ATTATGGGGTAAGGTTAATACAATAAAAATGGCTGTGGCCCCGCTAATTAATTACTACACCGGAATGTTACCAATGAGCATCCCAAAACAAATCCTACTAAGATATAATAAAATGATTAAAAAATTTCTTTGGAATGGCGGGAAACCCAGAATCAGTATGGACCGGCTTTGCCAACCAAAAAAAGATGGTGGATTAGCTCTACCTAATATAGAACACTACAGCATCTCCTTTGAGATGTCAAGACTGACAAAGCACTGGGTTGGTAGAGAACTGGACGCAGACTGGGTCCTAGTGGAACGGGGCATTACGTTCCCATTTACACCGATGGAGATATTAGTGCAAAAGCCAGGTGAGCAGAGAGGCAGGACCAATAACCCAATCTTGGAATTCTCAAAGATGGTGTGGTTGGAGGTGCATAAAAAGTGTAAGCTTTCTCCACACCTGCAAAAGTATGCATCTTTATGGCACAACCCTAAAATTAAGATTGGTAAGCGATCTATCTACTGGGCACAGTGGTTGCAAAAAGGTATTAGAACAATTGGGGATGTATTCCAAGGGGACATTTTCATGTCATATGATGACATTAAGATGAAATATAATTTGGAAGGACATGGTAACTTTTGGAGGTATTTACAACTTAGAGATTGCTTAAAAGGGAAAGTCGGACTGTCGCAAGATGGGAATCCAATAGAAAACTTCCTAAGACTACCCACACTGCTAGGCAAGGCATCCAAATGGTATAAAATCTGCCCATGGGCTAAAAAAAAAAACACAAGCAAAGGACTTAAAACAATATGGGAAAGAGACCTGCGTTGTATAATCGATGATGATTCATGGCAAACAATTCTTTCTGACAATGGAATTTACATCAGGGAAGCCAGAGGCAAATTTATTCAATATAAAATACTTAACAGGTACTACCACACTCCATCTAGACTTCATGTGATCGGAATCAGTGAAAATGATCTGTGTTGGAAGTGTCATAAGGAGAGAGGTACCTTTATTCATGCAATATGGGAGTGCCCACTTATTTCTAGACTTTGGAGTAAAGTGTTGGAATGCATACAGGGCTGGATAGCATGTGAACTTCCCAAATCAGCAAGACTATGTCTCTTAGGGGATAGAAAAGAGGTGCCGCTACTAAGCAAAACTACTTTCAGAGTATTGAATACTGGACTGGTAACATGTGCTCGTCTGATTTTGAAATTATGGAAAGAACCCCAAATCCCAACGCTAAAAATGTGGAAAGAAAAAATGATAGAAAATAGCGCCTGTGAAAAGATGTTAGGAAGAGTGAGTTGCAAAAATATATATGTGGCTGAAAAATGGGACAGCTTTTGTCTTTACTTATCAATGATGCCTTAATGATGACACGTTAATACACTATGTATTGGAAATTGTTATCGGTAATCCTCACTTGTTTATGTTTATGTTCTGTTTTTATTTTTATTTTATTTTTATTTTTATTTTAGTGTTTTTTTGTTTTTATTGGGGGGATTTGTCATACATGTTAACTGTGAAAACTCAATAAAATACTTGAATTACAAAAAAAAAAACCACAAAGGAGGATCTAACCTGTTGGGTAAAGTAGCTGCAATAAAATGAATGTTCTGCCTAATTGATGTTTGAATGGTTAAAAATCAAGAAGCATGAAGAAGAAATGTGGGCCAAAACAGAAGAGAAGAATAAGAATCCAGAACTCGATGGAGTGAATTTCTAGTGGAAATCTGTTTGATTCTGTTATTAATGAAAGCTGTTGTAGCTAATGCTGAACTATTAATCTGTTGGCAAAAACTCCAAATGCTGACAGAATCCCAAGAAAAAGAAAAAGATGATTAGCAATTGAATTGGTTAGTTCAAAAGGGGCCCAAGTCCACAATTTTTCATAATAGAAATATTATATGTTCTATGGTCTTCAAGGGAAAAGCTATCTGATTATGTGCAAAAAAGTCCCAAGTCTGTTGTAATGTATTGACTATGCTTGAGATTTAAAATGCACTAAGTGCAAATTCCTGGACTCTGGCCTCTCTTGCATGGGTTTAGCTTTATCCCATAAATACAGCACTAGTTATCCAATATGGCAGCACCCCTGTTTAATTCAAGAAGGGCCCAAGTCCAGAGACTTTAGTTTGCGAATCCTCTCAAATGATAAAAGTGAGGTGCTTCATATTACAGCATTTGTAAGCTATGAACTGGTGCTAAATCTGGGTAAAGTATTAATCATTTGGTGTAGCCTCCCTTTAAGCTATGCAATTAAAATCATTTCCTGGAAAAACAAACCTCTTGGACTTGGGCCCCTTTTGAACTAACCGATTCACTTGTCATCCCAATATCTCAAACATATTATAAGGCTAATAACAAATTAGATTAGAAAAATAGGACACATTTTTGAAATTGGCTCTACAAGCTGATTAAAAATGTTGGAAATCACACATATGTCCAAGATTGTGTGTCTGTGTCTGTGTGGATTTCTGTGCATGAGTGGGAAAGCACAATAATAGAATGATGACAATGTACCGGTACTCTTTTAGTGTCACATATGTCAATCTTTGACAGGGCAAAACTTGACAAGGTCTGTTATTGTCTATGCAGGACACAAACTTTTTCGCATTAGGTTATTGGATTTCAGCTGTGTATTACATCTGCATCCATCTTCATGTCTTACACTTACCTTTGATGCCTTTGGAGCGGGTTCTTGTTCGAACCTCAGTCGTCTCTTGACTCATCTGGATATGGACAGAATACCATGTGAGAAGCTGCAACAAGGACAAAGAAACAGACAAACACAAAGGACATTAACTTTTGTAACTACCTCCTGGTCCATCTAAGCAACACAAAGCTACATTGTTCTGCTCTGTGATCCCACAACAACAACATGAGCTCAATGAATTGTTGTCCCATACATTTAAAAGTAGGAATTCAAGCACAACAAATAAAACAATGAGCTCGACTGAAGCTTTTTCTTTTCTTTTTCTTTCCTGGTCTGAAAGAGCACTACCTGGAAGCAAATATCCATTTGTTCACATTATAGAATTGGCCAAATTAACCTAGAATATGAAAAAAGGAATTTTTCTGTAAATATGAAACCTTGAATTTTTTTTAACTTGTCCTGTCCAACAGCGGAGCAAACAGATCAGAGCTGAAGGCCTCTTGGGTTGGACAAATTTTACTGTTTCAATAGTGGGTTATGGATCATCTGACACATGAGGTGCACAATTGAATCAGTTAGTTCAAAAGGGGCCCAAGTCCACAATCTTTCATAATAGACATATTATCTGTTCTATGGTCTTCAAAGGAAAAGCTATCTGATTATGTGCAAAAACGTCCCAAGTCCGTTTAAATGTATTGACTATGCTTGAGATTAAAAATGCATTAAGTGCAAATTCCTGGACTCTGGCCTCTCTTCCATGGGTTTAGCTTTATCCCATAGATGGCAGCACTAGTTATCCAATGTGGCAGCTCCTCTGTTTAATTCAAGTCCAGAGACTTTAGTTTGCTAGTCCTCTGAAATGATAAAAGTGAGGTGTTTCATATTATAGCATTTGTAAGCTATGAACTGGTGCTAAATCTTGGTAAAATATTAATCATTTGGTGTAGCCTCCCTTTGAGCTATGCAATTAAAATCATTTCCTGGAAAAACAAACCTCTTGGACTTGGGCCCCTTTTGAACTAACCGATTCAGTTATATAAACCCCTTTTGTTTTTGAGGCTAAACTTTATTTATATTAATTATGTTTGTATACATTTCTTGTTGGACCAGGAGGAAAAAAGAAGAGAGAAGGACAGAGAGGATGTTAGAAAGGGTAAAAAAAGAAAATGTAACAAACAAAAAGGAGAGGTTAAAAAAGTTGGAAGAGTAGAAAACAAGTTGCTACAGTCAGGTTTAGTTGTGGATCCAAAAAAGCCAGATCTGTCCACAGACACACTTAAATGTTACAAAAATACCTACAACCAAACCGTTATACACAAACATGTCAACATGTACATAATACAACTACAGCTCTCATACTTATGCATACAAACCAACACATGTCAAGTATACATTATTCCATCATGCATACCTGTGCTCAGGTGAGTGTCTGTGTTCTACTACGGAACACTCATAACTTATGGAAATGTATAATTATTCTGAAAAACACTTGTCCGTCCGTCCGTCCGTCCGTCCATCCATCCATCCATCCATCCATCCACCCATCCACCCATCCATCCATCCATCCATCCATCCATTTATCTATTCATTCATCCATCCATCCATCCATCCATCCATCCATCCATCCATCCATTTATCTATTCATCCATCGTTCCTCCACTTATCCAGGACCGGGTCACAGGGGCAGCAGTCTAAGCAAACTATAACTATGGAAGTCTAAGTTACATATTTTTATTTATTTAATGTGTGAATATTCAGTTTCCAGTATATATCCTACTCCTATCTTTATTTTATTTACAGTAACTTAACCTCGGCTTTCGAAGCAGACAACAAAGTAAGAATTTTAATGTCCAGGGAAACCCGTTTCTTACTGTGCACATGACAATAAACCCTTTGAATCTATTGGTGCAACAAAAATAGTGATCAATATCAGATCTGTCCGACGGTACAGTTTCGATCCAGATTCCAGTTCAGATAAGGAAAACAAAGACGTTCATGGATCTATTTGTCTGCAGGTGGATAATCAGAATGGAGCAGAGCAGGGAGATTGTGGCTTCTCGCAGTAGCTTTGACATCACACCTACAAGCTTTTTCAAATTGCATTTTTTCATCTGCCCTTTTTTTGACAATGAATTAAATAAATAAAAAATCTCAGAAACAGAATTTGGAGCTATTTTCTATACAAATGTCCTCCAGCATTAGTAAACGCTACAAGAACATGTTAAGACCACAGCGCAATCTTACTTCATACTCTGCAGAAACTATGTTCTATAGAAAATAGCCCATTTTTACTTAAAGTTCGGTCGAAAAACAGCATCATAGTTAAAAGACCCCTGGGAACACTTAGAAATTGGACCAAAAACCGATGGAAGTGTGATTTTACCTTTTCTCGGTGCCTTAGACGGACTTCAAATGAGTTTTTTTTGTGTGTGGATACGTTGAATTCGATATGCTTCTCGTGAATATTTGATGTCTTAAGACTGATCCGTGCTGTTTGCTTAGCGGAGTGATCATAAAAACTGAGGTGAAAACAAAAGGTTTTATCAAAAAGCCTTTGGTTTGTGTTTGATCAGCTTCGACAGTCCTGACTGCTCCCTCGCTGTCACCTACAGCCCGAGCAGAACCCTCGTGGTTCTGCTCGGAACACCGGGGCTGGTGCTGTAAACACAAACACCACTGACCGCGTGCACGTTGGGAGACGGGCTCAGATGGAGGCTCCGGGAACACTTGGTTCCGGTTTGACAGAACCCTCCCCGCTCATCGAGCTGGTGATGAAAGGCCTGGGAGAAGCTACCGCGCTCCGTCCAATAATAATCAGCTTAGGATCACAGCCACGCGCGGTTTGACGGCGCTCTTGTACGCTTCACAAAAGCGTCATGTGCTGCTCGTGGCGGAAGCTCCACGGACTTCAATGAAAGCTGAGGCTTTCATCTTTCTGGGTCTGAGGCCTGAGCGAAGCGGCGGCGCCAGCAGGTCTTTGTCAGAAGGCGGAGAGCCGTACCTCAGTGCGCTCCCCTCCCCCTCCGCTTCCACATCCCGTCGAAACGCGCTGGCGGCCGCGCGGCCCCGTCACAGACACCGCAACACACCGCAGGAACCCGCAAGATCCACCCGCAAAGTCAGTGGAACAGCATCGCAGCCAGCTGGATGGATCCCTGAGCACCACGGACAGAGCCGAATCTTCAGCACCATGGATAGAGGATGCGCAGCCTCCTGCCGGCGCACAGGGGTACTGCACGCTACACCGGAGGTAACTGTGTCATGGGGGCCGAGGGAGCTGCAGCACCCCCACCTGGCACGAGGAGAAAATTGCAGGGAAACATGGGATTGATTCAAGACCCACTCCGGTGAAAACTACGGTGTTTCTAACATGTTCTTGCAGCATGATTCTCATGATGGAGGACATATATAAAGACAACTAAGATTACAATTGCCCTTGTGTCTATTTTTATATATAAGTGGTGGTTAAATATTCAGGGACAGATGAAAAAATGCTGTTTGAAAAAGAGCATATTTGTGATGTAGGAAATATGGTGAGCAGGCCACAAGCTCTCTGTTCCACTGAGGTTGTGTCCGCTTGCAGAAACTACATCCAAGTTGTTGTTCACCTTAGGGGTTGTCAGAGTTTGGCTAGAGTTTTTATCTGTAAATTCAGTCTCAATAATCAGAAATGCACACAACCTGTTTCACAAATACACACACTCTGATTCACAACTGTAATTTTACGCAAACGTGCAATATTCAACATTGGGAGTTGGGTCATCTAGACCCACTAGACAGAGCTCTGAACCTTTTTTCTTCAATGATTTGTGATCTTCACTGGTGTCCATGGATTACATGAAATCTTTCCACCTTTATCCACCTTTGTCATGGTAGGGAGAACACGTCAATGGAAGGGTGGGGTCATCTAAGATAGCACAAGGGTTTATCATATTTGAAAATCTTTTGTGTTGGACCAGACGGAAAAGGAAAGGAGGGAAGAAGAGAGAGAAAAGTTAGAGAGAGGCGGGCATAGGAGGGTGATTATAGAAGAGGTGGGGGTGGGGGGAGGGCCATAAAGCAGCATAAAGCGACAAGTTGCTGAATATTTATAATCAGTACAGTGAGGTTCAGACGTACTACAAGTCTATAAGAGCAGGGCCTAGCTACATCCACACTCAGTTGTTTTAAACATACCTGTTGGCTCCAAAAATGTTCACATGTCAACATGTACACAATACAAATATTGTTCCCACACGCATACCTATGCCTTCAGAACAGCTAGTGTGAAAAATTTCATTCAATCACACAAAATACTTTTTTGGCCCCCAGAGCCAGAGAGCAGTTGTCATTATTATTAAATCTAACTACTCCTCCTTTTAAATGAGAAGAGACCATTTTAGAGTGTTTTTCATTCATTCATTCATCTTCTAAACCCGTTTTTGTTCCTTTCAGGGTCATAGGGCTGCTGGAGCCTATCTGGCCACTAGTGGGCGAAGGCAGGGGACATCCTGGACAGGTCGCCACTCTGTTGCAGTTTTTCCTCTTCTTTTTCCCTCTGTTTTTCTCTTAACACTTATCCAGATTTTGCATCCACAGGCCATTTCTAGCTCCACCCTTTGCTCTCCTTTCCCACTCTCAGAGGACCTTAAATCATAGTTTTCTTTTCAAACTACCAAATATTCTATTTCCTCAAAGCAAAAAATAAACATATTTCTTTATATGTATGTATTTCATTCTCTTGAGATTAGACTCATATTTAGATTGTTTTAGTCCATGGGATCATAGATTAATTAAACCCAATAAACGACTTAAGTTGTTTCCTTGTATTGTTTCAGGGTCTGGATGGTTGCTGGAGGAACCGTGCTCTGTAGACAAGTGGGAGTGAGTATGAAGGAAATTAAATTAACAGGGGAGGAGGGAGGGGTTGGTTGGGGTTAGGCCTATCAGGACTATTGGTCAGCCTGGAAGAAAGCCATCCAGCAGCGAAGCATTTTTCTTCAGGCACTGTTTTCTGTGTGATCAGGGAGCAGGTGATTTTAACGGGGATTTGTTGGCATTGGAAGGAATACTTCGAGGAACTCCTCAACCTGCACCTTCTGTTGAGGACCTCGTTCTTTCGGTCATCACCCATAGTTCATGACCATAGGTGAGTCCGTAGTCCGTTAAATTGAGAGCTTTGCTTTTTGGCTCAGCTCTCTCTTCACCACAACGGACCGTTACACCGACCGCATAACTACGGACGCCGCTACGCTGCTATCAATCTCACGCTCCGGTCTTCCCTCACTCGAGAACAAGACCCCAAGATATTTAAACTCCTCCCCTCCTTATTTACTGAAATAAAATGGTATTCCAATCAAGATTGGATTCTTGATCATAATTTATCATTTAGTTCTCCATGCCTCTGTTTGGTTCAGTGCGATTCATGTATTGTCCCTCTTTCCCTCTCCCCTCCTGGGGAGTGGGAGTGCTTCCAGACTCCAGTTGGCTCATCCGTGCTCCAGTTCCTGACCGTCTACCTCGCCTTTGCTCCTGCTCCTTCACCTGGCTGTGGTTCCTGTCTCCGGCTCGTCTCGCGCCCCTGACTGTCCCCACAACCACGACTGGATGAAGCTCGTCTGCTGGACTTTATATATGTAGTTGTAGATTTAGATAAGTTAATTCTTCTCTAAGAGTTCTGGTACATCGCCTGTCCGTCCTGGGGGAGGATCCCTCCTTCATGTGGACACCCCTGAGGTTTCTTCGTTTTTTCCGGAATCCGTTTTTTTTTATGAGTTTTTCCTTACAGAGAAGGGGGGTCTAAGGGCAGGGATGCCAGTATAGCTTAGTCAGTTTGTTAGTTCATTTTAGTATTTTCCTATTGAACTCTTTGTATTCATGATCCCTTTGAGTTCATGTTTACTTCAAAGCCCATCGAGACGACTGTTGTTGTGATTTTGGGCTATAAAAATAAAAAATAAAATTGAATTGAATTGAATTCAAAATCATCTTAATTGGTCAACTTCCATGAACACACCCTTACACACTGGGACGAATTTCGCGCGCAATATTCGCCGACGTTTAACGCTTCGTGACTAAACAAAGGGCACCAATGTGAGTGTGCACACCGACGCGAAAAACGCCGCGCATAAAAGCATCATTTTTTTAAAACGCCTCAGGTTTGGGTTTTTTTGGTTTGACGCACCGCGTCAAAAACTATACGACCAATGAGAATGGCGCTTTTGCACACGTGTCTGGAGCTTCTGAAGTTACAGTAAAACACAACTTGGGGGCGCTCAAACACAAAACTGCCTTTCTGAGCACACATACATCACGGCGAAGAAGATAGACGCCAAGTAGCGTCTACACTGCCGCGAAGAAATAAGACGAAGAAGATGCACTCACTGACGGACATTCTAAAATATCCCCGAAAACGCTCATGATACATTTTCAGCTGTTGTACCATTCGATAAAACTCCCCATGTTCTTCTCTTCTCGTAAATATGGGATGTACCCAAAATCAACGTCTTTCATCATTCTACAGAACAATAATTTCTTCATCTCTGGAACTGGATCTGGAGCTACTGGTGCTGGAAATATTCACGTCTTCTTTGTTTGATTCTGACAATCGCGTAAATACTTGCTCTCTTCTTCTGAGTGAAAAGCGACATTAAGAAGCGTAAAGTTGAGCAGCGCCACCTTGTGTACAGGAGTATTTCTGTTTTACATTAAGCGCCATCTAACGTCAGGGAACGAATTTGCATGTTCGCTTGGCTCATCGTCACCGAAAATCGCCTGGGTGTGAACACAAAAAACGTGGCAAAAAACGCTGGCGAATATTCGTCCCGGTGTGTACGGGCCTTTATCGTGTAACACCTTCACAATTGTTGCATCCATTGAACTTGAGAGTTTTTGGAGGTTTTCTGCTTGAACTTCTTTGCAGGATGTCAGAATAGCCTCCCAGAACTGCTGTTTGGATGTGACCTGCCCCCCAGCCTCAGAGATATTTTGCTTTAGGATGTTCCAGAGGTTCTCAATAGGGTTGAGGTCAGGGGAGGATGGGAGCCTCAGTTAATCTCCTTTTATGCCCATAGCAGCTCATGATGCAGAGGTGTTCCTTGCAGCATGAGATGGAGCAATGTCATGCATGAAGAAAACACTGTTCTTCCTTTTGTACCACAAACGAGAGTGGTCAGTCAGAAACTCCACCTACGTTTTAGAGGTCATTTTCACATCTTCAGGGACCCTAAAGCAGTGTTTTTCAACCAGTGTGCCATGTGCCGCAGCACACTAGTGTGCAGTGGGAGATGGTCAAGTGTGCCGTGGAAAATTGCCCTCATTAACTGATCTAAAAACATTTCCCATCTCCAGGAAATCAGCTCTTTGTTCATCCAAAAAGGCCCTGATAAAACACTGAGTAGTTAGGAATATGAAAGATCATAAAATACTTTTTTCTTTATGTTTATTTGATTCTATTAAAGACATTTTGATAAGAATGACGGTACCACGATTTAGCTGCAGCTATAACTGTGTAAGGAAAAGTCCCGCAGCTTTTACTGTCTCCACGACTCCACCAATCGTTCTTGAAGGCTTAATCACATGTCATCAGTCTGACCAATCAGAAATGGTTAAAGTCTCCACTACCTTGTTCCAGTTTAGCTCATAAGTCACTCAGTTCCAACAAAAATAGCAGCTAAAGTTCGTCTTTAGCGGTGTAGCTTTCCACAGAATCCGGTATCAGACCGTGGAACAAGTGAACAAAACAATAAAGCTCAGAGACGCGAGTCTGTCTGCCGTTTTGTCGCAGTTTTCACACTACATCTCCCATGATGCATTGGCTTAAAGGGACAGCGCCTCAGCGTTCAATGAGTCGTCCTTGTTACACGGATTGAAACCACAACGAACATACAGTTTGTATGTAACTTAACTTTTATTACATCTTTTAGAAAAAACATCTGCGACTTCCTGCTTTTTCTGCCACAATTATCACAAAAATGTAAGTCAGATTGCCGGGGGGGGGGGGGGGGCTGTCGATCAAAACAGACTACGAGTTTCTGCTTTTTTATTTTTTTCTTGGGATGCTGGTGTGCCGCGGGATTTTTATCAAGGTTAAAGTGTGCCGTGGCTCAAAAAAGGTTGAAAAACACTGCCCTAAAGGTACCGACCAGCTCTGTCCCCATGATTCTGGTCCAAAACATGACTCCACCACTTCCTTGCTGATGTGGCAGCCTTGTTGGGCCATGGTGGCCACCCACCCACTACTCCATCCATCTGGACCATGCAGGGTTGCACGGCGCTCATCAGTGAACGAGACTGTTTGAAAATGTCTGTCTGTCACTGCAGCTGTTCCTGCATGTGAGTGTTGTTTAGGGGGGGCCTGAATATAAAGTTTACATAGAACAGCAAGCCTCTGGAGGATCCTACACCTTGATGTTGGTGGGACTCCAGAGACACCAGCAGCTTCAAATGTGTTGCTTTGTGCTGCTTTGTAATGGTAGTTTAGCAGCTGCTCTCTTAATCCTCCGACGTGTTTGTCTGGCAGAAACCTTCCTCATTCTGCCTTTATCTGCACCAACCTGCGTGTGCTCTGAATCAACCACAAATATATTCATAGCATGATGATCACATTTACGTTGTTGTGAAATATCCTAGGTTTTTATTCCTTGTCCGAGGCATTTAACCATTTCACACTTTTCAGCAGAGATCCTTTTTCTTTTCCATATTGCTTGAAAATGTTGCTCTGCTTAATAATGTGGAACTTCTAGTAGTTTTTCCTTTAATTAAACTTACCTGGTAAATTATCACAGGTGTCTGACATTGACAATGATCAAAAGAGCCCCCTGACACAAAATCATCCATGAGTTTAAGTATAAAAAAAACTTTTTATTTTTTGCAATAGGTGGCACTAGAATCTATTTCAACCTGTTCCCCCTTATATCTCCAAAAGTAATTGACCTACATAAAAGAAAACTGATGTGCAGTTTGGACAGAAGGTCTTTAATAGCAACAGCTTTCAAATGGTTAAATGCAACATTGCTTTCAGTAATCAGATGCAATTTCTTTAAGGAATTGCAAATCTAGTGTTTGTATTCCTTTTTTCTGTTGGACCGGATAGAAAAGAAGAAGACAGTGAGGTACTCAAGAAAGGGGAGAAAAAAGAGGTTAAGGAAGTTGGAGGATGATTACAGAAGTGGAAAGAGGGGGTTGGAAAAACAAGGCAACAGGATGCTGGAAGTTTATCATCATTACTGTCAGATGTTAGTCTAAAAAGGCCGGGGCCTGTCCACGCACACAGTCAGATGTTATTAACATACCGGTTGGCTCCAAAAATCTTCACACACAAACATGTCAACATGTACACAAAACAAATACAGTTGACACGGCCCTGGGGCCTGTTTCACAAAGGAGGTTCAACCAACTCTGAGGTCAAACCTGAACTCTGAGTTGGTCAATCGAGAGATTGACAACTCTGAGTTTTCAGTTTCAGAGCAGCTGATCCGCGTTAGATCAATCAACTCTGAGTGGACTGATTCGGAGGTGAGCGTGCGCACCGCGTCTATAAGAAGCCATTATCAATGGAGCGCAGATATCACGAGTCACCATGGCAACCGTGAAAAAAAGAGGTCTGCGTATTTTTCGCCAGCTGAACTTGACGTGCTGCTGCAGAGTTACAGTGAATTTGAGCACATATTCCAGAAGAAAAGCAACACCGCTGCCTCTGCAAAACAGAGACAGTTAGCGTGGAAAACATAGCTGCTCAAGTTAATGCCTAAGTTTGCATTTAAATCATTGTCATAAAATATTGACTGTAATAACTTTTTAAATAGCGTAAGGAGTGAAATAAAAAATGGTGATATTTAGGTGTACTTTTGAAGTGTCATTCCTGGTGTAAATGCATGAAATGCTGCATAGTGTACAGAACCAATCTGGGGGAAAATGCCTTTAACGTCGGTAATGTTTAGAGGACTTTTTTGTTAACCTTCCCCTCTTGCAAACGTTGGTCATTTTAATATTAATACATGCAATTGTGTTTTTAAAAGTGAACTTTTGTCTACTGTTGAACCTTTCGCTGCGCAAAGACTTCTCCTTTCTTTTCTCTCGTCTTTCCGACCGTGGTCAGAAGCGCAGGGGAGATTTCCTTCAGGGCCGAAGGGAATTCTCCTTCGGGGTTCACTTCCCGTTGGAAACCCTCAACCTCCAGAGCGGATTAAGAATGACCCCAAAACAGTTATTCTGGGAATGACACCTTCTCTTTATTTAACTAAGTGCTCCGTCCTCCGAACACACAATATATTCCACGCACACACCTCCGCTCCATCCTCCCCCCCCCATCTGCACCTGCAATCGCCCCTCCCCTTGTCTCTCGTGGATCGCACCCCGCTCAGCACACACACGCTGCAACACTACCCTTGTATTGATCAAGTGGTATAGGTGTATGTGGGATTAAGAAAGTAAGCAGTGCTAGAAAATTGTGTTTCCAAAAAGTAATTGTTACATTAATCTAATTCAATGTCCCTGATTTCATTTTTATGTAGATGCAATCATGCAGGAATTAAAAGAACATGGCAGCAGCTAAAAATGAAGTATAAAAACATAATTCAAACAGGTCAAATTTGAGCATGTCATGGATGTAGGCTTTGTTGACAATATTTGACATATGAAACATCTACATAGCAATACATATCTAATGTTGTTTTCATTGTCTATATGTAATTGACTGCAACGAAAAACGCTAACGCTCAAACAAAAACGTATGGGGAAATGACAAAAATCGAGTCTTCTCAAAATCCTCGCACGAGGTAAATATAATTCTCTATGAAT